>JAXGGA010001840.1:0-138378 GCA_038373865.1 Uloborus plumipes
CTCGGACAAACCTGCGGCCGAACAGGTTTTTCCGTCGTTTTTGTACGAGTGGTCAGGAGCACTCGAGTGGATTCAGCGCTCGCAATGGTATCACCTCTTCTCATCGAATTAATGCGGTTAATATTGAACCAATGGCGTAGCTAGCAAGAGTGTCACCCGGAGCGGTAATTCGTGGTGACACCCCCCCCCCCCACACCACAAAAAATAAATAAATAAATAAATAAAATCAAATAAAGAAAAAAGAAAAAAAAAGTCTTCGCAAAAAAATGAAATCCATGCAATATCCATAAGCAACTTATTATTGTCTATGTCATAACGAATATGCGATTAATTTAAAGTATAAAAATATTTAACAATTGGAAGTCAACCTATTTTTTATATAATGAATAAAAAATATAGTAGTTTGCAGTACCAAAGCATAGTAGAAAAATAAATTAAATAATTACTAATTGTAACATTCAAAATAATTTTTATATGAAAGAAAATACTGTTATCTACTTATATTAAAAACTGAGTATCTTTCTAACTATCTTTCTTTCTAACTATCTTTCTTTCTATGTCACGCTTCTTTCTCCTGAACGCCAATGACCTGAAAGTCGAACCAGGTACCGATAGATAGGTAATTTTTCAGGCTTCATTAGTTTCAATTTATATAATTATACGATTTTAATTAGCGAAGATATCAATAAATAAGTAGTTAAATTTAAAGCGAATAATCCTAATAAATGATTAAATATGAAATCCATTGTAAGAATGAAGGCTTTCACGGCCGGAGTAAATACTAGTTAAGGATTCCGGGCTGTTGTGCCGTGGTCTGAATGGCTTTAATCCATACGTTTCGATCGCAACTGCGGCGGTCATCTTCAGTGGGTGTCGTTGATTAATTTGGCGACTGATGCGAAATTTCGAACTGCTGCAAGATTTTTTGCAAAAAATCTTGCAGCAGTTCTTGAAATTTTCCTCACTACTTTTAGGGCACGAAGTGCCCGTGCAACGTCGGGCCACGTGCGTGGTATGTCTTGAAATCGAATGAACATTAAATTATATCAAATAATATAACTTCAGAATGAAGTAAAAGTTAGAGAAGGGGGACGTTATGCATCAACATGCCGCAGGAAGCTAATCTAGCTGCCCTGGCAGCTAGTTATTGATTTAAAGTATGAAGTTAACGCCGTTTCTTGTCAAAAAACAAAGACTAGCACAAAATTAGTTTTTGAAAAAAGTTCTCGGTGATAAACGATACAATGCATTGTAACACATCTTAAAGATCTGAGTTGTCATCTATTGGGGAGCATTAGAGCGGAATGTTTGATTATTATTCCTTACAACTCTTTATTAAATAAAATAATAATGGTAAAACGATTAACTTAATGGATTTTGTATAATGAAGGGCTTTAGAGGCAACTGAAGATATTAACTGAGACTGTGATCAACAAAATTTTGCACATATACTTATAAGGGTTTCGATAACAGATTCTTCCGCCCCCTCTCCCAACCAAAAGAAAAAGAAATAAATAATGAAAAAATTGCTTCAAGTAATTCATAAAAGCTTAAACAAGGCTCAAAACTTTTGTATTCACTAAAACCCTATTTTTAATTCGTACTTTCAAGTACGGGTGCATTAATCGGTCATAATCGGCCACTTTGCCATTTATTAATAATCGGCAATATCGGGCCGATTATTGGGCCGAAAAAATATTTTTCAAGTATTATTCTTTACTAGCGGTACCCGCACGGCTTTGCCCGTGGTATAAAATTAAAAGTTCATTTGTAAAATAATTGATATAGCAGAAAAAATGCTCTATTTTAGTTGTAATTCCTTCAAAGTATGATATAAAAATCTGGTATGGACCCCACGCTACTTATTTTTATGTGTAAATTTCTTAGTAGATGCCTTAACTGCTAAAATAGTGCTTGGAGTGAGCAAGATAACAGTTCAAACATTTATATTCCTAGTTTGTCATGAAACAATGCAAAAAAAAAAAATGTTTTACAATGATTAATCCCCTAAATATAGCCGATTTTAACATCATTCAGTGGATTTTTCGCAAAATATCGCCAATAGCGCCAAATTGAGTCAAATAAAAAAAGAAAACAATTTTTTCGCCAACTTGGTGATATGTCGCCAAATTGGCGGCAAATACTTGGCGACCAAAAGCTTGGCAATATCGCCAAGTGGTCGTGCCAATTCATATCACTTTTGTCTGCATTGAAATGAATACTGATTTACTCTAGAAAAGGGGTAAAACACCCCCTTGGAACATTCGAATGCAACCCCAAGGGGAGATGCACAAAAATAAGCCAAAAGAGAAAATAAGAACAATTTTGTTGCTCACAGAAACCAACAGAAATCTTACCAAAGTTTAAAAGAAGAAGAAAGTTTCCTTTCCTAGTTTTAAAAACAAAACAATACATTTTCCGAAATGAAACACTTTAAAAAGAACGATGCAATAACGCAATTGATACGATATTTGGTTAATCTGTGCTTTAGATACCCTTTTCTCGCTAAATGGGCGATAGGCGTGCCAAGCGTGGTAACCCTGACTATTTTGCGTAGTTTCTCTCGGAGCTTTCAATTCCGCGAGACACGCAAAAACGCGCCAGTTGGTGACTTTTCGAAAACGCGCCAAGTAAGGTCCCAAAGCATTTTCACCGGGAAAAAGACAGGGTTGCCAGAGAATTGAAACAAAAAAATACTACGCCTCCTCTAAAAAAAATATTACAAAATACTACTGTTTCCAAACGTTGCCAAAATCAATGTTGCTGAAATGCGAAATCTATGAAAATGAAAAAAAAAAAAAAAATCCGCCAAATCTTTTAATTAAGTCATTAGTATATTGGAAACAGGGTTGCCAGAAAAATACTACGCTCCTTATTTGGGCCGAAAAAATACTACCGTAGTATCAAAAATACTACGTCTGGCAACGCTGGAAAAATAACGAAACAAAAATAAGTATGAACACGTAACCATGGTAACAACATGAAAAGTTGATTTCCGTTGATAAAATAATTCATTTCATCTATCTTTTCAAACAAATTTTATTCTCGAGCAAAACCATTTTAGAATCGTTTGGCTTGCTTTACTGAAGGTAAGCCTTGAATTCCGGGATTCTAAAAACAATTGTTACAGCTCTCCTGATGATCGTAGAAACTTCGAAAAAACTTCATTTTATGCAGAAAATTTCAAGCTTTCGAATGACATAAGACTTGAAAATGTGTGTGAAATATTTCTTCCCTATTTTATCGAATTTCCGCTAAGAATTCGAATAGAAAAAGAACGAAATGGAATTTTCGAAAAATCGCTTCGAGGTGCAAAACTACATGCTACAAACTAATTTTGTACCAAGTGGCATGAAAATCGACCGAACGGTTTTGGCGCTACGTGCGTAACAGACAGACAGAAGGACAGAAAGAAAGAAAGATTTATTATTAGTAGAGATAGAGATAGAGAAGAGAAGATAGGATACCTTCTCTTCGAAACTATGATGAATAATTTTATTAACAGTAATAATATAAACAGTTAATATAAAGTTTTTTTTAATTAATTCTCCTACTTTGAATAAATATACACATAGACAATGTTGCAACATTTTACATGCGGCGATAGTCTTCTTCTTAGCACAGTGCTTTTAGGTAACCTCTAATTTTCAAAGAATAAAAGTTAGAATTAAATTGCTACTAATTATTCAAAAATATGAATGAAAAGTAATCCTAAATTGGAGTGCTCACCACAGACTCCCCCTCCTCCCCCCCCCCCTTTTTTTTGGATTTTTATAACCAATGTGTTAATAATATTATTAACAATAATAGGAAAATTGGTTCTAAGTAATTTGATAAAATATTGAAAATATTTTGTGAAAACCAGGAAAATGGGAAAAAAACCTTCTCTCAGAAATGAATTACTTTCTATTTCTAAACTTGAAATTGTCTAACCTTTGGATCCGGGCTGTTTTTTGAAAAAATTTCTTTTGACCCAGGTAGTACGACAGTTGAACCACAGATTTCTTTTAAATTGAAAAGAGAAAGTATAAACAGTCGTACCAAACGTATGAAACCTTGAAAAAATCCCCGGCTCCAAAGGGCCTCGAGTGAAAATTTCAACTCCCTCCTACAAAAAAAAAAAAAAAAAAAAAAGACTTATGGTACAACATGTGTACCGCCCGGTTCATAAAGGATAAGAGAGAAAAAACAGTGCTGGTAAAATTGGTAGTAAAAAAACAATCATCCCTGTCATTAATCGGCTCAGCCGATTAATCGGTAATCAGTAATCGGCCAGTTTGCTTATCGGTACATCCCTACTTTCAAGTAAGAATCATACTCGACTTTCGCGGTGCACTGCCGCTCGCCCACATTTAACATTAAATAAATTCCATCTATTTATCCCCCCCCCTCCAATAGGGTATTTAGTTATCAATTTAGAGGGCGATGATTGAAGCTTTGATGCAGCCAAGATTCTTGCGTGCTGATTTTTACTGATAAGAATCTCTGCCGGTCTTGTTGGTTTTTCTCATCCCGTATCGCTTGATCTTGTCAACCACTTCCGTTCTGGGCTTCATTTTACTATGAGCACGGAGGCTGTTAAAACTCGACACCTTTCACAACACTCGTCTGGGAAGAGAATTAATTTAATTGCGCTTGAGCATTTACGCTTGCTTCATTTAGAATTAATGGCGTCGCGGGAGTTACGAAAAATAAATTGATTGGTTTAATTGTTAAAATGGACGTAAAGTCGATTTGTGTTCTTGAAAATGAATAGTAAATTGAATTTTGAATGCTAGATTTCTAGGAATCAGGTCGAATCTGGTTTTAAAACCGTGCAGATTTCGTGGCCGATGATCACGTGTTAGCTCATTGGGAAAATGCGTGCTCGTAACATTTTACAATTGAGCTTGACTTCACTTAATGCTCTAGAGATTCCCCCCGTGCTTCCCACATGTGGCGCCCTGAAGACAACTTAGATTTCTGTTTTAATCGAGACCGGAGCCGAGCAAACCCCGATCCAAATGTAAGTTCGTATTACGTAACAGAAGGCCCATTCGTAAATGATGTCGCTTAATGACCAAGGTTGTTAACCTCTTCCCCCTTTGTCCCAATGTGTCACACTTCACCTTACCCCTTCCCACTTTTCGTCACATGCCAAGCTACAACTTGTTACAAATTAGTTTAAAAAAACAAAAAAAATACGCTTTTAGAGAGTTTTTTCTAAGCAAACATAAAAGTTGTACACTTAATTCCATCATTGATACTAAAGGTTTAATTATACTTCTTGTTACTCTAACTGATTTCCCTCTGATTTTCAAAACTATTGAATATTCGCTCAGTTTACTTGCACTAAAAATGCATCAACACATGCAAGAAAGTTTTGCCTTAAGTATTAATAATAGTATTAAATGTATAACTTTTATGTTTGCGAAGAACGTGAATTTTATCTTTTATTCAGAGTTGAATACAAACAACTGAAACACTGATAATACATCAACATGTAATATAGTTTAGCCTTTAGTATTGGTAATATCATTAAAAAAAATTTCTTTTATATTTGTAAAGAACGTGAATTTCATCTTTTATTCAGAGTTACATACATACATACATACCGGGTTATCAAACCCGGACCACGAGACGATGGGACCAATTAGAAGGGAAACTCTTTTCAACAAAAAAAGAATTTTTGAAATCGGTCCAGGCGTCTTCGAGTAATCTTACAACATACAAAAAGAAAAAAAAAATCTCCGACGAATTGTATAACCTCCTCTTTTGTTGAAGTCTGTTAAAAATTATAAATTCCATAAAGATTTTCTCGCCAAATGTCGCCAATTTGAAAATCAATGAATTCTGTAAAAGTTGCTTCTCTGCCCGTGACGCGTTGATGCAGAGAAAAAAAAAGTATGAAATTGCTGCAACATATAGCAAAATGGGCGCTTAATAGAAGATATGAAACCAAGGATTTCAAATTGATGGTTTTTTTTTTTTTTTGGAATAAGTGTAATGAGAAAGAAGGAAGATTTCCCGTTTGAACTTAAGTTTCTTTCTTTTTTTTTTTTTTAATTCCATTCCCCCGCTGTCGTATCTATTTTTGGACATCTTGGAATTTACTGAAGAAATTTACGAAAGTAATGAAATACATGAAATTTACGAACTTTATGAACAAATTTACTTGGGCAAAACTCACAATCAATTTCAAATCCTCTAACTCTATATATAGGTGGTTAGGTTCTGCAGGAAAACTATTATATATACTAATAATATAAAGCTGCAGAATAAAGTTTACAAATACCTTTGTGCTATTGATGTGGAGAAAAATACAACGTTGGGAAGGCACAAATAAGCAGGGATACTGCAGACATGTGTTTCGGTGTTACAAGGAACGCCTTTTTCAATGCAAAAAATTGTGAGCATATGGATACACAGATATAGTATCCCTGATTATTTGTGCCTTCTCAACGTTGTATTTTTCGCTGCAGAGTTTGTTTGTTTGTTTGAGCACGTTAATCTTAGAAACTACTGGTTCGAATTAAAAAAATCTTTTTGTGTTGAATATTCCATTTAATCGGAAAGGATTTAGGCTATATAACATAACGCAAAATGTAAGGAGTTATTATTATACTTGAAAAATAATAATGGTCGAAAAGCACGAGTGGATTAGTTTAAACTCCTCTAGATGCTGTTCATTGAAAGTATTGCTTTTTCAACTGAAAGAGAAGCCACTGGCCGACAATGGCGATGACTAGAATTTTTGCGTTTCCCCGTGTTTTTTTACTATTTATTAATCATATACATATTATATCGTGGTGTACTAAAAAGTTTTTTTAGATTTTTGTCTTATTAACGCAGGTGAAACCACGGGGCACAGCTATGCCCTAATGAAGGTTTTTGAAGCTGCAACTTATATCCATTATAGTAAAAAGGATTTTTTTTTTCTCATTTTTTTTGTTCAAGTTTTGTTAATTTTTTTTCAGAGGTAGACCATGCAACGCCAGGTCACGCTGCAGGTGTACTATAAATATCCTGAAAAATATTTATTTTCGTGCTACATTTTATCATATTTACCCATCAGTCTTTATCAGAAGGATTAGCTAAAAAATCAATCTCTGCAAACAATGGAAAAACTTTTTTTTTTCGTTTTAAAATTTCATAAAAATTGATTTGCAGGTGAATCAACTTCGTTTTTTCTGCGAATTGAAAAAAAAAGTGGTTACTAAAGCTTGACCACGGAGAGAAGGCGCGTGACCTTCAAGCGAAAACGAACTGCTTTACTTTATAATAGGTAGCATCATAGAGATAATGCAGTCAGTAAAATGTTTGATGAACTTAGAAAGAAAAAAATTTACTTTATTGCTGAAATTATATATTTTAAAACGAACTGGTTCGTTTCCTTGTCAAGGTCACAAGCCATCTCTTCATGGTCAAGCTTTACTAGAGTTGCTCTGTTTAGACCTACAATACGTGTGGTCAGTTGAATACGTTTAGGGAGAAAATCGGTACAACTTCAAAATATTTTTGCATCTTTAGTATTTTTTTTAAACTATTTTCTTGCAAAACATACACACGCACACATACATTAGTTCTGAACACAATTAACTTCCTTTCTTGTTGCAAAGTGATTAGTTATAACATGTATTTATTTAGGAGATGGAGGGAAAAAATACTTTTTCTTATTTTTTTTTATAGTCAAACAGACGTGAATATTTTCCAGCCTCAATTCGACGAAATTTTCACACGAAAATAATCTCTGAAGGAAATTCGAAGATACTCTGCGCATTCCAATATTTGATTGAAGTAACAACATTTCAATCAGCTTTTAGTTTTGACAACTCAATTAAAATTGCTACCAATAAAACCAGCAAATAGTTGATTTCCTGAGTACTAGAGAATTGGGACTCTTGGAAGAAAAGAAAAGAAGAAAAACAAAACATTCCACCTGCTACTTTAAAAGTTAATTTGTTAAATAATTCATTTGGAGAGCAGCTTGTGTGGCCCAGTCGGCTAGTGCTTTCGGCTGTTAAAACTAAATACACGACTCCGTAGCAGTGACCACAGATCGCCATTGAAATCGCGAATCTTGAAGTGAACGAGATGAAAGAGAAGAATAAAATGATGCAACCACTGATCTTCTGTCTACATGGCAAAAGTTGCGCATTTCAGACACTTGCTCGTGTCATACTTGCATCTCGATTGCCCATAGAACTGGTTTCTCACACACACACACACACACACACAAAAGTAGTTGCTGGACAGGAAGACAAAAGCTATGCTTTTATTGAAAACAGGAATGGGAAGCTTTTAATGTAGAGGGTATATTGAAATAAAGAACTAAATTAAGTTTCAGCCAATATGTTTAAGTTTGTCAATGTTATCAGCTTCAAAATTGTAAGCTTATGTTATTCAATAAAAACAGAGCTTCTGTTGGACAGTCCTGCCCTTTTTTTTGACAATAACTGAACAAATAGTTTTTCTTTCTTTTTTTTTTTTCCTTTTTGATGTTAGGAGCCGATCTGTTAAATGAATAATGAAAACAAACCGATCATACCGATTTACTGATTATACCTATAGACCAGACCAATACACCGATTTTGCAATTTGTTGGATTAAAACTCCCATGTCTTTTTATCCCGTAACCCATTTGGTGTTTGTCCCAACTCTTCAAACATAGCGCCATGAGAAATCCCCCCCCCCCTCCTAGTTCTTCCACTTTTCAGAGAACTTACGCGGAACACATGCTCTTAATAATGCTTATGCCATAAAAGCTCGATTTGGAAAATGCTCCTGATAATTCGGGTTAAAAGAGTTGACCTACATTAAAAAAAAAAAATCATTCCGGCTTCATTGTCTCCTATTATAGAAGAAGCAATTTTGTACACGAAACCCGTAACAAGAAAAAAACGATGTTAATGTTCAGAAAAGAACAGGAAAAAAGAAAGGCGAAACACACACACATGGAATAAATAAGAAATTTGTTATGAGGCAAAATAGCTTTAGTTTTAGCTTGTTCCGAACTAATGAATGGTTTTAATAGTACAAGGAAATAAAAGAAACTCATATAACAGCAAAAGACAATCCGGAAATTAGAAAAAAAAAAAACATAAATAACGCAATTTTATTTTAGTACTTGAACTTGCGTGCATGTTCAAAGTTGCAGAAATCGGAAGCTACTTATGTAACTTAAATAAGAGGGTAAAACCAAAAGAAATGATGACATGTTAAACTACAGATCGTCTTGCTTTAATGGGTTGTGTCTGAAAATTGAAACCCTAATGCTCTTTCATGGGTGAAGAAAAAGAGAAAAGCTCTTCGATTTTGAGAAAACTAAATTTGATATGAAAAATCCTTTACTTTGCTATGGTGCCTAGTGACTTGAAAAAATAAGTTGGAAGTTGCAATATAACAGTCATACAAGAAAAAAAGGTAGAAGTGTAGAATAAGCGTTCATTGGTGCTTTGCTATTTGTTTGCTTTTTCCCTGTGCGAAAACCAAGCCCGTCATTTAAGGGGTCAAAAGGGGGCAACTAACCCCCCCCCCTGGACCTGATTACTGAATAGGCTAACTAGGCCGTGCCCTAGTCCCCCCTCCCCATTATTTAGGGACCCAAATGGCTAAAAAAATTTTAGTTATTGGTCTAAGTTGTTTTATACAGTACCTAAAATTGTAAAGACTGAGTGTAGGGAGGCCCCCAAAAAGGGTTCAAAGTTTAAATTAATTTTCGCATCGTTCAAAAATGTGCCAGATTTTTTGAAATGCTGAATGTTTAAGAGTTAATTGACTTTCGGTCATAAAAAATATGCTTGAAAAAAAAATCTGTGTTTTACGTACAAAATAGTTTGAAATTTGATTTCTGTTTATTAGTTTCGCATGGTGGGTTTGTTTGTATGTATGTAACTCTGAATAAAAGATAAAATTCACGTTCTTTTAATTATAAAAGTAATATATTTTATACTATTATTAATACTAAAGGCGAAACTACATTACATGCTGATGCATTTTAGTGCTGCAGTTGTTTGTACGTAACTCTGAATAAAAGATAAAATTCACGTTCTTTGAAAATATACAAGTAATAGGGTGTACCGACCAGTGAATGCACACTTCCAGTGTATGAACACCTCGTATTTTTCCTAAAAAATGAGGTTTTGGCGCATTTTTCTTAGATGAATTATTAGCAGAACTAAGGGCCGAATTCAAGTGAAACACCATTGCCCAAGTAGCACAAAAATATAGAACGACGTGGGACCAACATAGTTCGACGTTTGAATCTCGTTTGAATAAAGGATAAGGTTTTGGAAACATAGAATTACGTCGAAATATGTTGTTTCACCGACTTTATTAAAAAAGTCATTTTAACAACTTATTTTGACATTAAAAATTGAATAATCATTATTTAGAGCTTTTTTACGTGTTTTTATGAGTTTTTTACTAAAACTCATTTGATCTTATCTGGTTGCTTTATCTGTTACTAAATAAGTCTGCCAGACGATTTTTTTTTTTTAGTTTTAGCCTACTCATTGTCTTATAAACAAATAACTATCAAAATATATTTTTCTTTCGACATTATTTCTAATTTCATTTCGTTTAACTCTTTAGCTGTTTCGAACTAAACATGCTTTTCTACACATTACAAAAAAAAAAAAAAAAAAAAATCTAAACATAGATATATAAATAAAACTTCTAAAACTGCACTCATCAAAAATAATTCAAAATCGGTATTGTTTGACATTCTTCTGCATGACTTTAAAGTATATCGAAAAAAATAAGTTCCTCATTCAAAAGTCTTTTTTTTTAAGTTTTTTTATTTCTTTATTTTTTGTTTTATTTATTTATTTTTTTAGTTATTATTTTTCGTTTTTCGTGTTTATTTATTTTTTTTTATTTATTTATTTTATTTTATTTATTTATTTATTTTTATTTTATTTTTATTTTTTTGACGTTTTAAATCAATCAGGCTTGATTTGATTCATTCGTTGTTTCATGTGCTACTCAAATAAATCTGACAGACGATTTTTTTTTTTTAGTTTATCATAATCATTGTCTTTTAAACATAGAACTATATCAAAATATATATTTTTTCGACATTATTTATAATTTCATTTCGTTTAATACTGCAGCTGTATTAAATCAAACATCTAGTAAAATGTTCTTTTCAACACATTACAAAAAAATAACTGAATGAATAAATAAATAAAAAAACCTCTAAAACTCCAATTATTAAAAATAATTCTAAAACAACATAGTTTTACGTTCTTCTGCGTGACTTTAAAGTATAGAAATACATCGAAGAAAGTTTTATGTCGACTTCATTCGAAAATTCTTTTTTATTTCTTTCTTCCCATCTTTATGCATTTTACTTACTTATTTATTTCATTTATTTATTTATTTATTTTTTATTTTATTAATTATTTATTTATTTTTTAAATTATTGTTATTATTATTATTATTTTTTTAACATTTTAAATCAATCAGGCTTCATTTGATTCATTCGTTGTTTCATCTGCTACTCAAATAAATCTGACAGACTAATTTTTTTTTTTTAGTTTTACCATAATTATTGTCTTTTAAACATAGAACTATGTCAAAATATTTTTTTTTTCGACATTATTTATAATTTCATTTCGTTTAATACTGTAGCTGTTTTAAAGCAAACATCTAGTAAAATAAACTTTTCAACACATTACAAAAAAATAACTGAATAAATAAATAAATATACAAAACCTCTAAAACTCCAATTATTAAAAATAATTCTAAAACGACATAGTTCTACGTTCTTCTACATGACTTTAAGGCAGGGATTCAAGTGAAACAGCACTGCGATCGCTTCGAATTGCAATCGCTACTGGAAGTGAATTACATTATCATCAACTTAAATTGGCATGACGTCACTACGGGTGGAGCCAATAAGAGCTCACAAGCACTCAGCGATCTCCTCTTATTCGCCAAGTAGGCTGTGACGTTTTATCTAGCTCGTTTTTCATAGGCAAACGTCACGCTGACGTCACGATGTTTTTATCAAGAAACGTTCTAATGTAATTCATTTCCAGTCGCGATTGTAATTTGCGATTGCCTGTTTCACTTGAATCCCTGCCTAAAATATAAATACATCGAAGAAAGTTTTATAATGACTTCATTCGAAAATTCTTTTTTAGTTCTTACTTCCCATCTTTATTCATTTTTCTTACTTATTTTATTTATTTATTTATTTTTTTATTTTATTTTTTATTTTATTATTTATTTCCTTATTTTTTTTAATTATTGTCATTATTATTATTATTATTTTAGTTTTTTTTTTTTTTTTGACGTTTTAAATCAATCAGGCTTCATTTGATTCACTCGTTGTTTCATCCGCTACTCAAATAAATCTGACAGACGAATTTTTTTTTTTTTTTTTTAGTTTTACTAATTATTGTCTTTTAAACAAAGAACTATATCAAAATATATTTTTTTTCGACATCATTTATAATTTAATTTCGTTTAATACTGTAGCTGTATTAAATCAAACATCTAGTAAAATGTTCTTTTCAACACATTACAAAAAAATAACTGAATGAATAAATGAATAAAAAAAACCTCTAAAACTCCAATTAATAAAAATAATTCAAAAACGACATAGTTTTACGTTCTTCTGCGTGACTTTAAAACATAGAAATATATCGAATAAAGTTTTATATCAACCTCATTCGAAAATTCTTTTTTGTTTCTTTCTTTCCATCTTTATTTATTTTATTTATTTATTTATATATTTATTTATTTATATATTTATTTATTTATATATTTATTTATTTATATATTTATTTATTTATATATTTATATATTTATTTTATTTATTTATTTTTTTAATTTATTATATTTATTTATTTTTTTAATTTTTTTTTTTTTTTACTTTTAAATTAATCAGGTTGCATTTGATCCATTCGTTGTTTTATCTGCTACTCAAATAAATTTTCCAGACGAATTTTTTTTTAGTTACCCTAATCATTGTCTTTTAAACATAGAACTATGTCAAAATATATTTTTGTTTCGACATTATTTATAATTTCATTTCGTTTAATATTGAAGCTGTTTTAAATCAAACATCTATTAAAATGTACTTTTCAACACATATAATCGAGTGAGATTGTAATTTTTTGTCATTAATTTTTTTAATAACCTTTATTTTTAATTGACATTTAGAATGAGCTTTCAATATTAATCCTGGGCTAGTATTTGTCTGCATATAAACATTAAAAACACATGTGAGGATAAGGATCTATGGGCGAGCGGTTCTATTGGTCAACATAACAACTGTCACCCGCAGATCCTTTTTTGGTGAGTTCGATTCCAACACACAGAAAAAATATTTCCTCGAAAAATATTATTTTCCAAACAAATGAATTTTCAATAATGATTTAGAGGAATCA
This sequence comes from Uloborus plumipes, assembly GCA_038373865.1. NCBI lineage: Eukaryota > Metazoa > Arthropoda > Arachnida > Araneae > Uloboridae > Uloborus > Uloborus plumipes. Next base: position 13,380 of record JAXGGA010001840.1, read on the forward strand.
TTATCATCACTAGATGGCGTCACTATTTCTCCATACCTTTACAAGCATCTTGGTAAATTGAATTATTTCCATTACTGACCCTTTTCCCCGATAGATAGCACCACTATTTTTCCCCCCACAACCACCATAAAATTAATTTATCACTTTTACGCCCTTAGTCTTTCATAGATGGCGCTTTCTGCAAAAACATTTCCTTTTAAAGTGTTATTTTTCTCCCTCGATAAGAATCTAGGTAGCGTCGTGGTTAGCATGTCCGGCTGGAGTCACAAGGGACCCGCGTTCGAATCCTGCGGCATGAAAATTTCGAATTCTAAGTTATTAAGCAATCAATAATTAAATTAAGTAATTAAATAAATAAAATCAAGATGGGGGCGATCATGGATCAAAAATTAAGTCACGGTTAAAACCCACCAGTGGGTGAAAAGAGTAAATTTTTTACATAGATCGACATCGGAAAACAATCTAGATCTATATTCAGGACCTATATAGAACCATGTATCAGAAATGTTACGTTTTCCGGAAGATCGACATCGGAAAACAATCTAGTTCTATATTCAAAACTTATATAGAACTACGTTCGAAAAGAGTAATTTTTTTACATAGATCGACATCGGAAAACAATCCAGATCTATATTCAGAAACTATATAGAACCATATATCAGAAATGTTACGTTTTCCGGAAGATCGACATCGGAAAATAATCTAGTTCTATATTTTTTTTTGCACATTTTTCTACGTCGATCGGTATGATGTGCTACCTGGGTGCAGTCGCTTCGAGGCGATCGCATATTGCAACCGCTACTGTAAGTCGAATTCAAGTGAATTCGTTTCACTTGAATCCAAATTTTGGAATTTGCGATTGCATTGGTGAGTTGCGATCGTCCGTGTTTCACTTGAATTCCTGCCTAACTCCTTTCTACACATTTACCGAAAGAAAATGACTAGAAAATGCTGCATTTGTTCCCTGTGGTACCATTCACTGGGTCTGGTTACTTTTTTTCGCTTTAACCCCCCATAAAACCTGATGCAGAACCATAAAAGTTCTTCCAACATTTTTTTTAAATACTGCGTACATCATCTGAAGTGTTTTTACTGTTATGTGACAAATGCTACTATTTTTTCCGACGCTATGAATTTTTGAAATCGAAAATTTCCTTAGGTGCTCATTCATTGGTCTTTCTACCCTATATTTTTTCTATTAATTATACTAAAGGCTAAACTATATTATTGTTACACATAGTTTATTTTCATTCCTTTACACAGACAATCACACGAACTATTGATGTTTGATATCTGGTGGCTGACTTTGTCCGTGGTAATGGAAAAAAAGAGAGAAAGAGAATGAGGTCAAATCGCGCAACAGGCTCAAACATAGTTTGTCTGAACAATCCATTTTGGAATGCGGAATGAAATATTCTTTATGAAAGGACAATTTTTTAACCGCACTTGATCGTCTGCGTCATTGCATGCCCGGATCTGGCAACATCCTGCGAAAGACATGATTACTTCTGCAACAGGAAAATCACGAACTCGCGTTCGCTCAGTTGCGGTGTCCCTACGCTCAGAAATCAATGCCTTATTAATTAAGCTTGCGTGACATCTTGTTAGATAGAGGGCATATTAAAATTGCTTCAGAATTGTAAATTTTGCAACAGAAGGTTCTCTTTTTGCTACTGTTTCGCAGCTTTAATTGCAAGATGAAATGGCAAATTAAAGCATCCTTCATGGAAGTAGTACCTAGAAAATTTCAATTATGCATATTTTTATTCGAAGTAGACATGTTCAACCACATTTTCATACCAAAAATGTTAGAAGAATGGGAGAGTTTGCCATTTTTTTAAAAAAGGCCCCTTAGGGAAATGGGGGCCCAGGCTCTCATCTAGATGGATTGAGCGGTAATCATTCCCTTATTAAAGGAACGGTGACGGATGTCCAAACATCACAAAAGGGACTGTAAAAGGAAAAGGCTCTCCTCTGGACATTTTTCGAAATCGACATCCTAAAGACGCGACTTTAGGCCACTACTGTCGGACACCGAAAGCCGCGAATAACAAAGTTGAACGGTTCCATTAAAAAAAGGGGGTGCCAACTTGAAAAAGAAAATGCACCAGTTTTTCTTCGTTTGAGATTATTTTCTTTTCCTAGATTCGATAAAGGGGGGGGGGATTAATTATTGAAAAAAAAAAACCTTAACACAAACCAGTAGCGTCGCTATGGGGAGGGGCAGTCAGCCCCGGGTGTCACTGTCTGGGGGGTGAAACCCGGAGCGAATCAAAAAAAAAAAAAAGGAAAAGAGGGAAGGAAGGAAAAAAAAAGAAAAGGAGGAATTAAAAAACACATATATTGAGGGAGGGGAGTTAGCTGGGGGACACCTCTGTGAAGTGTGACACCAAAATGGTTTTAAGTGTTTATGAAAGATTCTGAATTTTTCATTCAACATGTACAGATGCATTTAATCTTTCAAACCAGTAGCGCGAGTACGAGCGCATTTGCACCGGATATATTTTAGATTATATTTATGCAGTAGTGCCGCTACAAGAGGGACAGTTCACCCCAGGAGATACCGTTCTGGGGGGTGGCACCGAAATGTATTTAAAACGTTTTCGAAAACTATGAATATTGTCTTTCTGAAAGTTCGCACCATATTTGAATTTATATATAATCTATCAAATCTTGTAGCATCGCTTGAGAGAGTGGGGAAGGCGTTTGTGCCGGGTGACACCCAAAATGTATCACAGAGCTTCTGAAAAGTACCAATATTTCCTTTTTGCAATTTCCGCCGCCAATATTTTCTAGTTTCGTATAATCTGTGCAACACACTCTGGGGCGGGGAGGGGGGATTCGTCTGTACCGCGTGATACCCTTCGGAGGGTGACCCCCAAAATATATTTAACAATTTTGAAAAATGTAAATGTATCGTTTATGAAATTTCACCTAATATTTTAAGTTATGCATAATTAATCAAACTCTGGCATCACTTTGGGGGAGTGGAGGGGTAGTTCGCGTGACACCCCGTGAATGACACCCTGCTGGGGGTGACTCCAAAATGAATTTAAGAGTTTGTAAAAAAATCACTAGTTCAGCTATGAATTATATGTTTACTTACATACACTGCTCGACATTGAAAATGCAACACCAAGAAGGAGTGGTCAGCAATTCATGCAAATTTTGCCGTAGACGCACGTCACTGAGTTATGCAAATGATATGAAATGCGCAGCTCTCCGACGCACGTGAAGTAAGATATAAGAGAATAAAGTTGAAAAGTGGGCTATGTTCATGTTGGTTTTTCTGCCAGACTAATTATCGGAGAAATTTGATTTTTGTCTCGAAGGATACGTGTGATAGGAGGAAATGCCACGCCGTCCTCAACGAAGACACTTCCAGCATATAGACGACTTTACAAGGGGTATGGTGATCGGACTGAAAAGGGGAGGTTGGTCCAGGCGTCAAATTGCAGCTGATACCCACATGGATGCAAAAACTGTGCATCGGCTGTATCGGAGATGGTTCGAAAGAGGAAATGTAGCCACATTGAGGGGTGCAGGTGCAGCCAGAGTGACGTCAGACCGCTTGGATCGACGGATTCACCGACAAGCTGTGGCGGACCCGCAAGTCACTTGTACGTCGATTCTGCAGCACGTGCAAGGTACCCTGGATGTTCCTGTGTCGACAAGAACCATTTCCCGTCGACTGGTTGCACGTGGCCTGCAATCACGGCACCCGCTAAGAAGACTGACATTGACCTCACAGCACAGACTCCAACGTTTGGAATGGTGCCGGACCAGAGCGACGTGGATGGCAGAATGGCAAACCGTAGTGTTCTCAGAGGAATCCCGCTTCTGTTTGTCCAGCGATAGTCATCGCATACGTGTGTGGCGTCGACGTGGAGAAAGATCGAATCCGGCAGTAACTGTGGAACGCCCCACAGCGCGACAACGTGGCATAATGGTTTGGGGCGCTATTGCATACAATTCCGTATCACCCTCTAGTTCGTATTCGGGGCACTATGACGGCCCAACGATATGTAGATAATGTACTGTGGCCGGTGGCAATCCCCTACCTTCAGGGTCTGCCAAATGCAATTTTTCAACAGGATAACGCCCGGCCTCACAGTGCTCGAATCAGCCAACATGCTCTACGAGGTGTACAGATGCTTTCCTGGCCACCATACTCTCCTGACTTGTCACCAATCGAACATGTGTGGGACGTGATTGGACGCCGTTTGCAGAACCTGTCACTGCCTCGTTCAGAGGACAAACTGTGGCAAATGGTTGAAAGGGAATGGAGTGCCATCCCTCAGGACACCACCCGCAGGCTTATTGACTCCATGCCTAGACGTGTTTCTTCGTGCATCGCCGTCCGCGGTGGTCCTACTTCTTACTGAGCCGACGCCGTCCTCGCTCTAAATTTTGCTTATTTATTTTGAAATAAATATCACTTATTGTTCCATGCTGTCTCTGTCTTCTTACCAAATTTCATCAATTTCTGACCACTCCTTCTTGGTGTTGCATTTTCATGTCGAGCAGTGTATAACTAGTGCAATTTTAAATTCCTTGCAAAACTTCAATTCATTTAAGGAATTGACCTAAAAGCTAGGGTGTTACGCTCTCGTCACCAGATTTCTGAATTTGTACACCATTTCTATGACAGAATTGAATCCATATTTTTTTACTATTAACTATTTTACATTTTAGTGCATTTGCTCTTGTCTGTGGATCAAGAGATGATCAAAAGCTATACCGGAAGTCCGTGTCAGCAAGTGATAATGCGTTATCTCATCTCCTCCTTTGCTCTTCCTCTGTCGATTCATGTCACCGATTTATTGACTCAAAATTTTTTTTATCTTTTCTTGAAAAGATGAAAACTCTTTAAAAATCTTCCTATTTTTTCGTCCCAATTGCCCTTAAAAGGCCTCAGATTGCAGAATTTTATGTATATATTTCCAAAAATTTCCCGGGGGAGAAATCTCCCAAACCCCTGACTTAATTTTTTTTTCAAGCACAAATTTGCGTCTCATGCCAATTTTATGAGAAAGCTTTTGTATATTAGGCATTTGATGTAAATTCGCTAGCGTAGAATTTAGCGTGCATTTACACTTTTAATGAACTTGATTATTTGTTACGACATGAACAATAACAAGTTGATAGATATCATTTTTTACGAAGACTTTTTTTTCTTTATTTTTTATTTTATTTAATTTTCTTTATTTATTTTTTGCGCGTGGATTTTTTTGTAGTGGTGGTGTTGGGGGGGGGGGGTGACCACGAATTACCGCCCCCCCCGGGGGGACACCCCTTTGCTAGCTACGCCACTGCGTAAACCAACACGTCTAAATTAAAAGAATCCCCATTGAAAAAAAAAAAAATCTCACATTCGTCATCTCTCCTATCACTCCTTTTATGATAAAATCATAAGATATCTGACGCATGAGTAAGATCGAGGAATGTCACGTGTTAAAATATCAAAATTAAACAGTACCCCATCAACGATTTTTTCAAGACGGGACAAATCTTGAAACTGAGCCCTCACCCATTTTCCCCCCAAGCTTTTTTGTTTTTGAATTTCCACAAAAAAAAAAAAAAAAAAAAAAAAAGGAAGAAGAAGGAATAGTGTGCCCCCCCCCCCAGAGGAATTGCTTTCCGGGGCTTGGGGATTCGGCTTGCTTTCCCCTATATGCGGCACTGCTTAAGGCTATGCTATGTAACAATATGCAAAGCAGCTGCGCATGGGTCCCGATTAACCTATGAAGATAAGTCTCTTTTCGGGGCCCTATACTTTTTGTCAAGGAAATTTTTTTGAAAAATTCTTTGCAATTTGAAATAAAATTCACAAATGCTACAAGCATTATTTCTAAAAGTGGCCCATTAGAATTCAGAATAAAACTTATTCCTTCCAGTGATATTACAAGAAATTTTTCATCTGTGTGTGTTGGGGGGGAGGGGGGGTGATCATAGGAAAAAAATTCGAAATAGGAGGTCAAAAAGTGCGGTTTAGATCTTCACATATCGTCGGCACCATGCTAAAGTAACGAATGTGAAAAATCGCGTTTTTCAAGTTCAATGGTTTCCCGTAGTACTAAAAAAGGGCTACCTACTGGCAAAATGATGAATCTGTTAGATGGTCGTAAGCCAATGTCATTTTTACGAATATGCAGCTTTGCCCGAAAAAGTTATGCTATACTAACGAATATGATATTCGACAGTTTACATAGTTAAACAAATTAAAAAAAATCCCAAACGTTATAATCTGAACTAGCGAAAATGCCAGTTTCGTTAGTTTTCATTACCACTAAGACATTTGAATGCGCATATTAAACCATTGTAATGTTTCAAATATGACACATTCGATAGTATACGTTGTAATTTTGTCTTTGCATACCTATTCATGAAAACGAATGTGTCATATTTGCTACTTAGAAACAATCTCGATAATTAAATCAAAAGTTAAAAGATGAATGGAATTTTTCTTTGCAGGGAAAGAGGGGTAGTAATGAAATTTCTACATCCATTTTCAAATTCATTTTTGACCACCCTAAAGTAACCAAAGTTCGCATGATGTCTGATAGTTGCGGAGGGTAGCAGAAAAACTTTAACTTTTCTTGCATGTGTCTGTATGCGTTACAAGTACACCCTCATTTAGAAACTATTGATCATGTTTATTTTGAGTCAGGCCATTCGCAAATGGAGTGTGACTCGGTCCACTCTAAGATTGAGGCTAAAGCAAAAAATATACCAGTACACGTACCCTCTGACTGGGACCAATTGATCAGATTGTCGCGTACAAAAACCAAACCTTACAATGTGACTAGGCTCCAGCATGATGATTTTTTAAATTTTAATCCTTATGAGGACAAATTTGTTCTAGAAACCGCTGAGAAAAAGAAAACCCCAAAAAGTTTCAATTCTTGTGTGTGGTTTCAATACCGGAAATCTGAACAGAATAAAATTTTTGTCAGAAGTAGTTTTGATGACGTTGATTTTGATGTTTTGATCCGAAAACGAAAACGAGGGAAAAAATTCATCACTCCCAATGATAGCCCTCCTGAACCTTTTATGCCATACGATGGTCAGATTGTATATCGGAGGTGAAAAAAAAAGATTTATTGCAACTATGCAATCAATTTCTAGTTCCCAGGGCATACAGGTCTTTTTATGAGCAGCTTCCGAGTTCCAAATCAGTCCGCGATTCTCTGGCAGAACCCGATAATACCGAAATTGAATAGTAAATTTATTTTTATGTACTATGTGTTTTTGATGAATCGTCTAAATTACTTACCTGATTATTTACTTTCCATTGTTTATATTATATTTTTCTTGTGTTCAATAAAAGTTTTTCTTGGTAAAAAAAACCGTTCATTTAATTTTTCATCCATTATTATTAATTTTTATAGCAGTTTTGTAACCCAAATGTAAAGTATCGAAAATGAATGCCATGAAACTTCATTGCAAACTATCGAATATTCTCTAAAATTTCATATTCGATACTTTACCTTCAATTCAGTGACTTTCGACCAAAAATGTCCATGTTGGTAAAGTAGCGAATATTTTTAAACAGTTATTATTGATAACTTTACAAATAATCAAAATTGAAATGACACCTTCGAACGATTGTTTTACACTTAAAGATATCTATAAAAATTTCAAATTGAAAATAACCAAAAGCGTCAGGTGGGAAAAAATTATATTCAGTGTTTTGACTCTCCTGAAAAGTGCCATTTTTCACATTCGTAAGTTTAGCATGGTGCCGACGATATGTTTCCATACACATAATTTTCTTTGCTACTTGGGTGGGGTGGGGGGGGGGGGGGCTAGCGTATGACCTCCTTGGCTAATTCACTACCGATTCCTTCCACATTCATATATAGAAATTTAGCACATTGCCTGCGTTTGCAACGCGCATGAGAGTCGTTAATTGTTGAACCAGATTTATCACTTCACAGATTTATTTGCTACTAGCAAAAATACCCGGCGTTGCCTGGGTCAGTAATGATTTTTAGAAACAATTTATACTCACCTTTGGTTTTTTTTCCTGAACTGAAAGAACTCAAAACACACCACTTTGACGATTTTTAAAATGTCACCAAATTTGCGGTAACTGTTTTGGGATACCTAGGATAATTTTGCTCCCCGCCCTACTTTATGAAAATACATTAAGTATTATTATGTCAATAAGTATTACTATGTCACTACAGAGAAATAGTCATCAAATGCTGAGATACTATTGCTGACCATAAAATGACTAAAAGTTTTTGTCCTCAATGATTTCGAAATTAATAGGGAGCATTTGACAATTATTTGTGCAAAAACGCAAATTAATGGTAATGTCGTCTTGTTTAAGGGTTTGATTAATTTAGTATTTTAAAAAGGTTTTTATTGGATGCATACGGAATCGGCCAACAAAATAAAAAAAACTGAACTTTTCAAATGTGGGAATATTATTTCGATGATTAAGATTTTGCCACAGTCGATAAATATCAGACAATAATCGTTTTATTTTGGTTACGTAGTATAAGAAGTAAAGTATTATTGCGTAGTCTTTGGCACAAAAACTGGCGTCAGTTGAAAAAATCGGAGAGCATCTCAGTTATTAAAATCTTGCAACAAATTTGGCAAAATTCCTGTTCAATTGGATACTAAGCAACTGCTCAATTGTAAATACCCCCAGAAAGTGCCAAATCAACGAAAACAAATTTAAGAAATGCCGAAAAGTTGTATTTAAAGCTCCATCAAATTGGAAAATAATGAACCTAATTTATTTATTAGTTGCCAATCTCATCTAGAGATTACGTTATCGATACTCTAAAACATCTACTTATATTAAAAACTGAGTATCTTTCTAACTATCTATGTCACGCTTATTTCTCCTGAACGCCAATGAACTGAAAGTCGAACCAGGTACCGATAGATAGGTAATTTTTCAGGCTTCATTAGTTTCAATCTATATAATTATACGATTTTAATTAGCGAAGATATCAATTAATAAGTAGTCAAATTTAAAGCGATTAAGCCTAATAAATGATTAAACCAAGGAGGTTGATTAAACTTCCAAGACATTTTTTCTTACCGTTGCCATTTTGAATTAAAACGTTAATTAAATTATTGAACTATTTAAAATTCCAAGATATTTAGGCAGGGATTCAAGTGAAACAGGCAATCGCAAATTACAATCGCGACTGTTTCTTTCCGTTGCGATTTTAAGGCAGGAATTCAAGTGAAACACGGACGATCGCAACTCACCAATGCAATCGCAAATTCCAAAATTTGGATTCGCGACTGCAATGGTGTTTCACTTGAATTCGGCCCTAAATTAAAACGTTAATTAAATTGAACTTTTTAAAATGAAAGAGTGTTATTTTTTTCCATTGTCATTTTAAATACGTGTTATAACAAAGTTCTAACAATTGTTTTTATTCTAATTATTAATGACATATTTTTTCTCAGGTACCATTTTGAAAATGTGTTTTTAAATAAATTGCAATTGCTGTTTTTAGAAGGGACTTTTTCTGGCTGCGATCCATAAGTAGTCAAATTTAAAGCGAATGTTTAATTAATAAGTAGTCAAATTTAAAGCGATTAAGCCTAATTAATGATTAAACTTCCAAGACATTTTTTCTTAGCGTTGCCATTTTGAATTAAAACGTTAATTAAATTATTGAACTATTTAAAATTCCAAGATATTTATTTCTTTCCGTTGCGATTTTGAATTAAAACGTTAATTAAGTTGAACTTTTTAAAATGAAAGACTTATTTTTTTCATTGTCATTTTGAATACGTGTTATAACAAAGTTCTAACAATTGTTTTTATTCTAATTATTAATGACATATTTTTTCTCAGGTACCATTTTGAAAATGTGTTTTTAAATAAAATTGCAATTGCTGTTTTTAGAAGGGACTTTTTCTGGCTTCGATCCAAATATTAAAAGAACTTTTTCGTTTAGAATTTTGCAATTAATTTTACCGGAAGAAAGCGGTTTGGAAATAATTGTTTTTGGAAAGGAATTTTATTTGTAATTTAAGGAGAGTGCTAAGTATGCGCTACTTGACATCGTCTTTATTTCTGAGGAAGCATGTGCAAATAATTCGATTGATTCTTTGATGCAGGAAAGCTTTTTAGCGAGCCGCTTTAGCGGGGAGTAGTTTATTAAACTTTTCCTTGGTACTTTAAAGGCGAGCCGCCTTGGCGGCGAGTAGTGAATTGAAACTTTCCTCGCTACTGTAAAGGCGAGCCATCTTGACGGCGAGTAAACTGTTTAAACTTTCCTCATTTCTTTAAAGGCGAGCCGCCTTGGTGGCGAGTAGTTTTCTCAAACTGCCTTCACTACATTATAGCCCGTGCAACGCCGGGCTACGCAGCTAGTCTACTTATATTAAAATCTGAGTATCTATCTTTCTATGTCACGCTTCTTTCTCCTGAACGTCAATGAACTGAAAGTCGAACCAGGTACCGATAGATAGGTAATTTTTCAGGCTTCATTAGTTTCAATTTATATAATCATACGATTTTAATTAGCGAAGATATCAATTAATAAGTAATTTAAAGCGATTAAGTCTAATAAATGATTAAACTTCCAAGACATTTATTTCTTACCGTTGCCATTTTGAATTAAAACGTTAATTAAATTATTGAACTATTTAAAATTCCAAGATATTTCTTTCTTTCCGTTGCGATTTTAAATTAAAACGTTAATTAAATTGAACTTTTTAAAATGAAAGAGTGCAATTTTTTTCCATTGTCATTTTGAATACGTGTTATAACAAAGTTCTAACAATTGTTTTTATTCTAATTATCAATGACATATTTTTTCTCTGGTACCATTTTGAAAATGTGTTTTTAAATAAAATTGCAATTGCTGCTTTTCGAAGGGACTTTTTTTGGCTGCGATCAAAATATTAAAAGAACTTTTTCGTTTAACATTTTGCAATTAATTTTACAGGAAGAAAGCGGTTTGGAAATAATTGTTTTTGGAAAGGAATTTTATTTGTTATTTAGGGAGAGTGCTAAGTATGCGCTACTTGACACCGTCCTTATTTTTGAGGAAACATGTGCAAATAATTCGATTGATTCTTTGATGCAGGAAAGCTTTTTAGCGAGCCGCTTTAGCGGGGAGCAAGCACGTATCCAGAACTTTGTTTAGGGGGGGGTCCAAGGTCACGAAAGATAAATCAGAAGTATTAATTGTTTGTTACATTAACACTAATTAAATTAAAACTATAATAATTATTAATATATAATGTGAAACAAAATATTGTAACGAGTCCGTAGCACCTTCAACTTTCTTCAAATGAGCATTCCAATCTTGAGGAAGTAACTATAAATTTATTTACAAGTATTTACACTATTTACAATATGAGCAGGAAACAATTGCTAAACATCCAGCAATTAGGTAGCAAAACAGTACACTGTACTCTCAACAGTAACTCAGCACCACGTATCAAACGTGAACAGTAATTAAGCAATTACAAAAGCAAAACAACCATTCGCCAAGCGAACGAAAACGAGTCACCAGATCAAATCTGAAAATAACTGACTGACTTGTGTTCAAGGCCAGCTTTTTATACACTCAAGGACATTTCTAGCAAAATCTGGAGTATTCCAATTCATTCATGAAATTTATAAAAAGAAGAAAAAAAAAAACACACTCAGCGGGGAAAATGTCTTCACGCTTATCAAATGTAGGGCAAGTATAAAAACTACAAAACGTTACAGGGCCGGTATACCAGTGATAAAAGTGATATCTTTAGATACCTTTGCAACATGACGTCAGATAAAACCAAAACTAATGAAAATGATGTAAGGCAGGAAAAACAACAACTATTTACAAGATTTGTAACATTGCCCCCTTCCCAAGGACTGCACGTCCCGGGCAGTACAATCCCCAGAAAGGAAGCAAGGGAAAACTTACAGATACACACATTACATGATGACCAATCATAAACATGATAAACAATAACAATGAGAACATGAAAGAAACACTAACATTGATAAAGTCATATTACAGACAATTAAAGGCAAAAGTTATTTACAAAATTTACAAACAAATTACCATGGTAGCTTTAGATTTATTTTACGAACTATGGCCATAGTATGGGGCTAGCCGATCATAATGTACAACCCTAGGTTTTGAATGTGATGACTTCTGGATCCTCACTACGACGTCGTTCAGCCGGTGAAGGACTGTGTAGGGTCCATCCCAATGCGACTGCAATTTGGGTGACAGACCTTTACGTCGGATGGGATTCCATAGCCACACTTTGTCACCTTCTTGAAAGTCATGGCCAGTGGACCTTGTGTCGTATCGGGTCTTCATTTTCTCCGTCGCGATGTTGATTCGCTCCCGTGCGAAGTGATGAACGTCCTCCAACCGGGCCTGGAGATCCTGGACGTACTCCTCAGGCGATGAAGGCGCATCTGGAGGGAGACCGAAGACGAGATCACAAGGCAGCCAAAGCTCTCGGCCGAAGAGCATCTGTGATGGGGAATATCCGGTGGTCTCGTGGACAGCACTGCGGTAGGCCAGCAGGAACAGAGGAAGTTTCTTGTCCCAATCCTGTTGATTTTTGGAGACCATAAGCGAGAGATTATTAAGGATTGTCCTGTTGAATCTCTCCACCATGCCGTCCGATTGTGGGTGTAGTGGTGTCGTTCGAGTTTTCTCAATTTTGAGGATTTTACATATCTCGTTTACATGTCCCATATCTCGAGATCCAATTCTGGACTAGAGTCTCTGCTACAGTGGTAGCTTCTTGATCCGGAATGGAATACGCTTCGGGCCATTTGGTGAAATAGTCAATGGAAACGAGGATGTATTTGTTCCCATCAGTAGTTTTCGGTAGAGGACCAAGAATGTCGATCCCGATTCGTTCGAAAGGAGCTCCTACGTTGTAAAGATGTAGTTTCCCGCGGCTTCTTCTCTTCGGTCCTTTACGGGCAGCACAGGCGTCACAAGAATGACACCACTTCTCCACGTCATCCTTCGCCTTGCTCCAGAAGAAGCGCTCTCGAACCTTGTGGAGGGTTTTCAGGATACCAAAGTGTCCTCCAGTCGGACTACTGTGCAACTCCTTTAGAACGTCTGGAATTCTTGATCTGGGAAGGAGTAACTGCCATTTGAATGCTTTACCATCGTCAGATTCCCATTTCCGATACAGGACGCCATTTCGCAACTGGAGAGATTTCCATAGAGCCCAGTATCTTTTCGTTGCAGGACTGTAGATAGAAACGTCTTGCCAACTAGGTCGCCGACTGTCTTTCTCCATTAACTCTATGATAGGCTTTAGGTCTGGGTCTTCAAGCTGATCTTTTCTAACTTGGTCGTCACTCCATTGATCAGGATCTGAAGATGGTGATGTAGCAGTAACTTGACAGGCAGTAGGGATTGTCGTCCCGTACTGTTTCTCTATTCGGGAGCAATAATGGCAGTTCTCGGAACAAGGTCTTCTTGATAATGCGTCAGCATTACCGTGTGACAAACCTTTTCGGTGCTTAATCTCGATGTCATATTCCTGGAGCCGCTGTATCCACCTGGCTACCTGGCCCTCTGGATTCTTGAAATTCAAAAGCCAAGTTAAAGAGGCATGATCAGTCCGGAGCAGGAATTTACGGCCGTAGAGGTAATGATGGAAATGTTCTACAGCTTTAACTATGGCGAGCAATTCCTTTCTCGTGACACAATAATTTCGCTCCGACTTGGATAAGCATTTGCTCCAGTAGGCGATGACATGTTCGTTACCGTCTATTTCTTGAGATAAAACAGCTCCAACGCTCTCGTGGCTCGCATCAGTGTCAAGTATGAAGGATTTTTCAGGCTGAGGATAAGAGAGAATAGGCGTTGATGTTAAAGCCTCCTTCAGCTGTAGAAATGCATCCTCGCATTCTTTGGACCATTCAAATTTTTGTTTGCTCTCCGTCAGCTTATGCAAAGGTCGTGCAATATTGGAAAAACCCTTCACAAACTTCCTGTAGTACGTGCAGAGCCCCAGGAAACTTCGCAGCTGATGAACATTTTCGGGGCGGCTCCAATTCTTGACTGCGGATACCTTATCCGGATCTGTTCGCACACCATCAGAAGATATAATGTGACCAAGGTAGTTCACTTCACGGCGGAACAAATTACATTTGGACGGGCTTAACTTCAGGTTGGCTTCCTTAAGCTTTTGCAGCACCTTCCTAAGATTAGCCAAATGTTCCTCAAAACTGCGTCCTATGATGATGATGTCGTCCAAGTAGACAAGACAGGATTCATAAGAGAGTCCTCGTAACGCTGACTCCATAAGACGCTCGAACGTGGCTGGAGCATTGCAGAGGCCGAAGGGCATCACTTTAAACTGCCACAAGCCTTGTCCGGTTGTAAACGCCGTCTTCTCTCGGTCGTCGGGGTGTATCTCCACCTGCCAGTAGCCGCTCTTTAAATCCAGGGTCGAAAACCACTTGTGTCCAGAAAGGGTGTCCAGAGTGTCATCGATCCGTGGAAGAGGGTAACTGTCCTTCTTGGTGATGTCATTCAGACGTCGGTAGTCAACACAAAATCTGGTGGAGCCGTCTTTCTTTCGGACCAAGACGATAGGGGATGCCCAAGGACTGGATGAGGGTTCGATGACGTCATTCTCCTGCATCTCTTTTACGAGGATCTCAACCTCTTCCTTCTTGGCGAACGGTAGTCGTCTAGGATGCTGCTTGATAGGGGGATGATCTCCAGTGTCGATCCTATGCTGCGCTAAACTCGTGCGACCAACATCTTCGGGTGTAGATGAAAACACCTGCTTGAAGTCGTCCACCAATTTTTCCGCAGCGTATCTTTGATCCTTCGATAATGCTGCACTCCCAATTAATTTCGAAGTCAAGGATTCGGAAGACGCAGTCTCGGAGGAATCAATTCTTCTGATGATGCAGTTTACGGGAGTACAAGTTGCCAACACTTCTCCTTTCTTAATATTCCTCGGTCTTTCACTTACATTGGCGACTCTCACAGGAACTGCATTCCTTGAAAGGTCCACAAGCGTAGAGGCCACCAGTACTCCTTTTGGGCTATTATTCTGGTTAGGATATTCAATGAGGCCGAATTTAAAGCTGTTGTTTTCTTTGATGGAGCCAGGTATTAGTACTTCTGATCTAGAGGGAATCAATAAATCTGTTTGGGCTATTATTTGATGAGCGGATTTTAAGTTATTTTCAGCATTGAAAATTGCTATGTCTTCCCTCATCGAGTGCAGCTCATTATTTTTAAGGTCGATAGAAAAATCAAATTTTCTCAAAAAGTCCAGTCCGAGAATGAAGGGATCTGTAATGTCAGCGACGAGTGCCGTGTGATGGTAAGTGGCGCTTCCGAACATTATTTCTAAGTTCACTTTTCCTTCAATCTCAATTTTGTCACCTGTCACAGTTTGGAGAGTAACGCAGGGCGGCGTCCATAAGATCTTGAGTCCAAATTGACGAGCCACATCAGTCCTTATGATGGTAACGTTGGCTCCTGTGTCCACAATCATTTCGCAGGGAAACCCATTCACATAAGCGTAAATGAAGAGTCCGTTGCAGCCGCCACTTCTTGGGGAAATCTGGAAAACTTTGGGAGACGTCTTCTTTTCTTGGCGAGCTTCGCAATTCCTTCGTACGTGGCCCTCACCGCCACATTTCCAGCACTTCAGTGGTTGTCTACTCTGGTCTTTGCGAGCAGTAATCTTCTTCAGGGTCCCCGAGATCTCGTTGATTTGTCGCTTAATTTCCGAGAGACAAGTTGAGTTCAAATCCGGGTCACTCACTTCTACGCCTCTGATTGTATGGCGATCCTTGCGGGATGTTTGCTGTGCAGCCTCGAACTTCATTGCGTAGACCAGACCGGATTTAAGATCCTTAATGTCCGCCATCCGGAGAGCCATCTGAACTTCTGGATTTCGCACTCCATCTATGAAGTAGTTCAGGGCCAGGCTATCGCGAACACTCGAAGGACAGTCCGAGAAGGCGAGATGGGAAAGCCTCTCAACGTCTGCTGCAAACACTTGCAAAGTCTTTCCATCCCTCTGGAGTCGGGATTTCAGCTGGAGTTGGCTGAATCCTTTTTGGTATACTTCGCCGAAGCGAAGCTCCAAGGCCGATGATAAGGCTTCGAAGTCACAGAGCTTGTCCTCTGGGAAGGTCTGTAGTATTTCAGCTGCATCCCCTCTTAGCGAGGCTGCAAGGTGACAGGCTTTCGTGGAAGAGTCCCAGGAGTTGGCTTCTGCAACGATGAGGAACTGCTTCTTGTAAACATTCCACGAGGTCTTCCCATCAAACGTGGCCAGTTTGATGGATGGACGAGAAGTTCCAGCTGCAGCTACACAGTCACTTGAGTTGTTGCAGGATGCTGATAATTTCGATTCAAGTTCTTTAATTTTCTTTTCCATATGGTTTTCTACTGTGGTGATTCGGTTCTCAACGCTGTCAACTTTTTCTTCTAGAACCTCCACTTTATTTTCTATGTTGGTAAATTTAGTTTCCACCAAACTTTTCATTGACATTAGATCGCTTTTAATTTCTTCTTGACTTGAAGTTATGCTCGCGGTTAAATCACTCTTTAATTGTTCTTGATTTGTTGCCAGATCATTTTTTAATTGTTCTTGATTCGCAGCCATGTCATTTTTTAATTGTTCTTGATTCGCAGTCATGTCACTTTTAACAGCGTTGATCGCAACAAGGAGTTTTTGCAGTTGTTCCTCCATTGCTCGAGTAATCACCATAAAATTCCGAAGTCAAAAAGTCTTTAGGAAGAAAAGTCCGAATTCACAGGTAATTCCAAGAAAGTCCTTGAAGATGCCCCACGTTGGGCGCCAAAATTGTAACGAGTCCGTAGCACCTTCAACTTTCTTCAAATGAGCATTCCAATCTTGAGGAAGTAACTATAAATTTATTTACAAGTATTTACACTATTTACAATATGAGCAGGAAACAATTGCTAAACATCCAGCAATTAGGTAGCAAAACAGTACACTGTACTCTCAACAGTAACTCAGCACCACGTATCAAACGTGAACAGTAATTAAGCAATTACAAAAGCAAAACAACCATTCACCAAGCGAACGAAAACGAGTCACCAGATCAAATCTGAAAATAACTGACTGACTTGTGTTCAAGGCCAGCTTTTTATACACTCAAGGACATTTCTAGCAAAATCTGGAGTATTCCAATTCATTCATGAAATTTCTAAAAAGAAGAAAAAAAAAACACACTCAGCGGGGAAAATGTCTTCACGCTTATCAAATGTAGGGCAAGTATAAAAACTACAAAACGTTACAGGGCCGGTATACCAGTGATAAAAGTGATATCTTTAGATACCTTTGCAACATGACGTCAGATAAAACCAAAACTAATGAAAATGATGTAAGGCAGGAAAAACAACAACTATTTACAAGATTTGTAACAATATAATTAATTAAAATTGATAATGAAATTAAGTGTAATTAATTTTAAAAAATGCGGTAGTAAATTAATTTTTGGCAATTAATAACAGTCATCCATACGAAAATTCTAAATGTGAAGAAAAAAAAAAAATCATCATATCTCATTTCATTCGCTGAAACATTTATGTTTATGCTTCGAAAAAGAGTGGTATATAATTCCTTCGAAGAAAAATTTCACAATAAAAGAAAATCAGAAGACAAATACTTTTTCAGGAATTAGGAAAAATGTTGCTAATACTTCAACAAAATATTAAACTTAGTAATATATTTTTAAAAAAATGTATATATTTATGTTCATTTTGTTGCCACCCCCCCTCCCGCCTCCCCAACTAACTACTATCTATAGAATCGAATGCACAGCTGTATGAATTCTATTATAATGTAAATCTAAACCCTTGTTCGATTTTAACAACACTTCATACAAAATTCAACTATGCTCCGGACGATAATATTTGCAAGATTTTACTTTCAAACATTGAATTAATTTTCTTTATTTAAGTTTATAAAATTCTTTCGACAATACGAAATAGAATCTCCAAACTTACCCATTTTCTAATTTTTTCATTTAAAAGCTTGAACAAACACAGTTTAATTGGAGAAATTATTCATCACTTGCGAAGCAGAATCCGAAATTTCGAAAAAAACGGTGGGAGAAAAAAGACGGCTTATATAATAATATATAGATATAATTGATTATGCCCGCTAATTAAAATCGTAAAATTATGTAAATTAGTCAAGCACAAGGCCTAAAAAATTACGAATTTATCGATATCTCGTTCGATGATCATTTCACTGGCGTTCGGGAACAGTTATACTGACTTACATACATAAATAGATATAATCTACGTACATGGTTTTTTAGTAATATGAAACCGTCAAATTTTTAAAAAAAATCTGTAAATTTTCTGCACAGGTTTTACTTAGTAGATCTAATTTTCCCGTAAATGACGCTGATTTGACTCAAACTCGGCATTTTCCCAGGAAAATTTGATTATTTAACAAATTTCTACACGAAATCTGCAGAAATTTTACAGATTTCTGTGAAATGTCTTCATTAATTTGAAGATACTGCAGAAAATTTGCACAATCATTTGGAGGTTCTCGTGTTCTGAATTGACTTGGAAGTTAAAAACTTTTCAATTAATGGGAATACTTAAAGGAAAAAAGCACCTTCTGTCTTGGTTATGGTTGTTTGAGGTAAGTGATGAAAACTGTGATAAAAGACATCCGGTTTGGGGGGGGGGGGGTCCGGACCCCCTGGACCCCCCCCTTAAATACGTCCTTGGCGGGGAGTAGTTTATTAAACTTTTCCTTGGTACTTTAAAGGCGAGCCGCCTTGACGGCGAGTAAACTGTTTAAACTTTCCTCATTACTTTAAAGGCGAGTCGCCTTGGTGGCGAGTAGTTTTCTCAAACTGCCTTCACTACATTACAGCCCGTGCAACGCCGGGCCACGCAGCTAGTACTTACAAAACTCGCGAAAATAATTGATGCAGTGAACAATCTACTGATAAAAGAATACAATTTATACTACAAAATAATATTTGCACGTTTCAAAGCACAATAAAAAACACATTGCTTAAGGATACATATTCTACTTATTTCTAAGACTATAAAAAGTTTTAAAATACAAATCATAGAAAAAGCTCATTAGAGAGATGGCGCGAGAGCGTTTCCAATGTCTATGCAAAAGAGTGGATATTAAAAATGAAGCTGAAAAAAAAAAAAAAAAAGACTTTTTGATTTGACTTGAGAAAGCCTTGAAAATTTAATGCAAAAAGTGGAAATGATACACGCAATTCTAGCTATCGACAGGGAGTTGAGATGATGCACTAAATACTGAATTAGTTTGTTGGAAGCCTTCGCGGATTTATGCGAAAAATGTGCTTAAATTGAAATGAAAAAAGCGCTACCAATCTAACTTTTTCGAATATCGTTATAAATTATAGCCTATGTGTTATTCTGATGTATAAGCTACATTATGGTGAAAGTTTCATTAAAATCCATTAAGGAGTTTTTGCGTGAAAGAGGAACAAACATCCATACATCCATCCATACATCCATACAAACTTTCGCATATACAGGGTGTCCACTCCAATCGTGGACCAATAGCTAATTTCTAAACCGTTAGAGATAAGCATATAGTTTATTTAGGAAAAAATCTCCAAATTATGAAAGGAATTTTGGGTCTATTCAATGTTTTTCAAAAAATCAAATTTTGAAAGAGTTACGAAATTTAAATTTTTATACAGCCCCCCAGTCCTATCAATCATATTTACTAAAACATTCTTGACACTGCAACGTTTAAAACTAAAAAAAAATCACTCTTCTATCACAAAAATTGACCGAGTTATGACGTTTTGAAAAATCAAGATTTTGAAGGATTTCGCATACGGTCCCTTAAACGATCTCTCGATGACGTCATGAAACAATGCAAAATCTTGATTTTTCAAAACGTCATAACTCGGTCAATTTTTGTGGTAGAAGAGTGATTTTTTTTTAGTTTTAAACGTTACAGTGTCAAGAATGTTTTACTAAATATGATTGATAGGACTGGGGGGCTGTATAAAAATTTAAATTTCGTAACTCTTTCAAAATTTGATTTTTTGAAAAACATTGAATAGACCCAAAATTCCTTTCATAATTTTGAGATTTTTTCCTAAATAAACTATATGCTTATCTCTAACGGTTTAGAAATTAGCTATTGGTCCACGATTGGAGTGGACACGCTGTATAATAGTATTAAGATAAAAGTACATGGCAAACAGCAAGGCCAAATTTCTGAAAGCGAAATTTTATACGGTGACGTTTAAGGCTACAGTGGACACAATTTTTTCTTTTTCAATTATTGATATATATGTCTAAAACTTTGTGTGCTTGTATGTGAACAACATCTAAAAGTATAAAAACAAATTGGTGCAAAAACAATAAATACTTTTTTTGAAATTTAAAATCAAAAAAAATTTTTAAACAAAATTTCAAAATGCGCCATGAGTCACATTTTTTTTTTCAAACTTTGAATTTCCACTTAATTTCTAATCATTAGGCACGATTGCATAAATTTATGCATTACATGTAATGTTTTATGAGATAGTTTATAAAAGATGGCTGAAAATGAAAATTGATATGAATTTTTCAGCTGAAAACTCAAATAATTTTAATTATTACCAGATAATTAATCATTTTAATTGTTGCCAGACTCAATTATTACCTGATGCTCGCAGAGAGGCTGGGCAGAGGGGTGTCTTATGTCCAAAAGCGCGGGTTCAAACCTGGCTCCAGTCGGTGGATTTTAAAATGGTCAGAAAAATTGACAGCTTTCAGGTCGTACGGTTATGTGGGGCATGTAAAATGTTCTTCGAGCATTCGTTTAACCTTGAATACTCTTGACAAAATTGAATTCCCAGTACAGATCTGTATAGAGGGAGGGACACTTCCCACCTCCATACGTGAAGATTTTGGTTCCCCTGTGAGATGGGATTCAAAATAACCGTGGTTTGCATTATCTGCCGATAGAAATGCCACACGCATGGCCACAAGAAAGAATTTACGCCAGCTTTCTGCACTAGCTATACAAATTGTGTGAGGCCATGTTTCTGTCCACAAGTAAATATGAGACGATTATGTAAGCACTGTGTCATGAATCTAGCAATAATTTGTGGTTTTAAAGTTTAAAAGTGTTTCCGTGTTGGTTTTTTAAAATTATTCTTTTGCTTATTAACCTTTTTGATCGTTCCTTTTCCGGTAAAACAGACGCCGATTATGTACCGTCAAAGATGCTAAAACAGTCAGTAAAGTGTGATGTTCTGGAAAATTGTATTCTTTCAGGGTTTAAATCTAGGAGTTTTAAATCCATTTTTTTAATCCCTGTTACTTGGAACACTTGTTAACTCTGTGCTGCTATTCACTGCTGTAGGTAAGCCCAGTTAAGCAAGTCATTTTGCGTACGTTCACCGTGACTGTAACTCTCTTTTCTCTTGACATCCAATGTTGACGAGATTTTAATATCCATGTGTTATTAGATTCTTAATTATTAGTAAACAATGCCGAAGAAGAAAGGAAATGTTTCGAAAAAGAATGCAGAGGAAAACGGTTTAGATTCTAGCTCCAAAAAGATCGAATTAGATGACGAAACAAATGAAAACTTCAAGAAAAATTTAGTCTTGGATGACAGTCCTGACGAAAAAGGTTATCTGCGTATTAAAAATTATCTCTTCACAGAATTTAAAATGTATTATGGCTATTTGTATTTGTATCAATAACGAATGATTGCTGGGAAATACCAGAGAAATTTTAAACATCCTTACTGTGACCTAATTTTTGGTCGTGGCAGTAAGAAATCAGACAAATAGGACGTTTGTTTTTCTTGGTTCCCAAATCAGATTTGCTTCAAAAATGCTTTCCTGACACAGAACGAATTCATGAGTTATTATTAGGGCTATCAGCAGAAATATATTGATTTTAAATTTTGTATACTCTATTTTTTTCTTAAAAAATAATTTCATCTCATCTTACTTTTGCTTGAAATTTTTTTTCCATTCAATAATTTCCCTTCGTAACTTAAAATTTTGTGTAGCCATTCTTGAAGTTAAATCTTTAATAATTATCTTAGCTCAACATGTCTGTTATTACAAAAAAAGCCAGGTTTTATAATATACATAGAAATGCATCTGATATCAATAGCTACAAAACCACGCCCCCATTTATGTAAATACATTAAAATATCAAACTAAAGTTCTGGAGAGCAGCAAGCTATGTGGTGGCTTATGACAATAGAAGGGAGTAAAATCAATGAGCTGTGAAGCCATTGATCTGTGCTCTTTAAATTTCTGCTAGAAACATTTTATTACAAGTGTTTCAAGCAGACCTTTAAAGTGTACAGATGTTATATGAAATTTACTGGAATCACTATATCATACTATTTAGGTATACATTTAATTGAGCAGAAATTTTCATATTTGGTCTAAGAGAGTATTTAAACTAAATTTTTTTTATGTTGCTCATAACAGTCAAAAGCATAACTGAACCCATAAAAGAGAAGAACAATTGATTTAATTTTTTAATGTATAAATTTTCTAGAGTATGTTAGGCAGGGCCTGATTATGCTGGTCCTTTATGTCCGTCGACTTGAGCATGATTTGATAATTTTAGGGGCACCAGTGTAGGATTTATTTCTTTATTTTTTTAAAACTACAACTTTGAGAATGCAGATTTTCATGTGAGAGAGGCACCAAATTTATGATAGGACTTGGCCGTCACTTTGGCTTGATTGGGCCTTGACATTTAGTGCTGCTTTAGGGAATGAATTTTTAGGCAGAATGTCATGCAATTCATTTCAACATTGCTTTAAAAACTGATTTGCAAGTTTTTCTCTAACCTACAAATCAGTCAGAAGTCGAAATATTATTTCCATGAGAACATTAGGTACGGGCAAACATAAAATACATTAAGTAGTTATGCATAATTTAATTTGTTTTTATGAAAATGCTTGAATAGTTCCACCCAGTGACTTTTGGTAGAAACATTTAGTACTCTATGCGGTCATTTCAGCTGAGATAATGGGACAGGATACCTAAAACGGGCTCTCCCATTCAAAGCAGGGTATATTGTCATTTTAATTATGACCCGAAAAAAGTTCTTTATGTTCACAATTGAAGGGCTTGGAGGATGAAGGGCTGTGTGGCAATTTGAAAAATGAACACTCTGGACAATGGTAAGCAATGGATACATGTGTAAGCAAATAAAACTTGATAGGCAAGAACTAGATGTCGTTATACCATTTTCATACACATACTAATGACAAAACGAGAAAACATAAAAGCTGCACTAACAGCAACAATAAAACTTTAAACTTTAATTACTTGCAATTTCTGTTTTGTCACATAATCTCTTCATCTCCCCAGCCCTTCAATTTTTTGTAACGCAATTGAAATTTGATGGTTTTAAAAATGTGTGATACAAAGTTGCACCTGCTGGTTCCAATGTTAATGTTGCTAAAAGCTTTTTCTATATATTTATCCCATTGTAATCTCTTCTTTAAAGTTAACATTTAGCTTTTCAAGTGTTATGATTGGTCTAGTCAGCACAGTATTTTTCATGCATGTAATCAAAAGTCAATGACCATATCCTATTGGGAATGAATATACAGATAACTGACCAGCTAAAAATGCTTCTGAAACTGTTATAAAATAAAATTTTATTTATTGTTGTTAAAAACATAACCGCTTAAAAAATTTGTGAATGCGGAATGAAATTCTAGAATCAGACTTTTTCATTTTCTTGGCAGGTGGTGATGAAGCTGATAAGTCTGAAACAAAGAAGAAATCCAGCAAAAAGAAAGAAAAAGGTCCAAAGAAGAAAGCAACAGAGCCTTCCAAAAGAGCAGAAAGTCCTTCCCAAGAAGATTTCGAAGCAGATGAGGATATAGATGAATTTGATGAAAATGAAAATTTGTCAGCCGATGAAAATGATGGTATGTGAAATGTGATGAGTAAGGTTGTTTCTTAAATTTCTATCATGCATGTTTTTTAAAAATTTGTAAAGCTATTACCGTATTACCCCGCATTATCCGGCATGCCGCAAAATTCAAGGGTCACCAGATTTTCAGTAACCCTTGCCTGGTCCTTTCCGGCATGTCGGAAAAACCGAGGTTAGAAAAAAAAAATCGATTTAATACTAGTATAATAATAAACATATGTTCAACTTAATATATGTTATATATATATATATATATATATCTATATCATCTTTTAAACAGTTTATTTTTTCAAATATTAATTAACAATATCATTTCTGCTATTATGACAGTAAAAATATTAATTATTTTATAAAAATTAATTAAAACTAAAAAAAATTTGTAGTCCTAAAATTTAAATATTTCAGTTGTACAAAGAATTTATTACAGTTATTCACTACATAAAAAATAAACTTACCTTTCTAAAAGGAACTAAAAATAATTTATTAAAAGAAGTTATGAACGAATCGCTGTTACAATGATTGCTTTTGAATCCATTATTTAATTGGCATATAACTAGTTCCGTAACTAATGACCATCATTAATAACAAACAAATACTAATTTTATTTCCTATATTGTAAAAATATTTCCATTCTTGATTAAACAAACCATATTTTCAGTCTGAAAAATATTCTTTCAGAAATTAGTCATCAGATTCACTTTTAGATCAGATATATTTTTTTCTCCTCAAAGTGGTTTGCTTTTTGATTCGAACTGAACTGAGTATTTTGTTGGAAAATGAACCTCGAATTATCCGACATGCCGGAAAATTCCAATTTTCCGGCATGCTGGTCAACCTCTTTTTTCTCGGCATGCTGGCTAATGCGGGGTAATACGGTATTTATTTTTACTATTATGTTACATTTAACTAGGAGTGCACAACCTTTTTCAGTGAAGGGCCACAGACGTAACAAGAGTTTTACTGGAGGGCCGCATGCAAGCCCATCATCCCCCCCCCCCACATACAAGCTTTGAGAAATTATCATGTTTTTTTATTTTTTTTTTTCAAATATTTTACCATATAACTTGCATTGAGTACATATCCTTTGCCAGCTGGAAAATTGAAGAAATGATGGGCTTGGCAGCATGCATTACCGGTACTTTGCTGATAAATGTAAGAAAAATTTGCAATTGAAATATTGAATCTTTTCACTAAATAACTATTTGGGGAAAAATAATCACTTTATTACAGCACGAAACTGCAAAATATTGCACATATATATGATTCAGAGTAAAAAGGTAAACCTTTTTCAGGAAAGAAAATGTCTGAAGCTTCTGATGTTTAGTAGCCTTGCTTAAGACAGCTTTTTAACCATCAAAGAATGAAAACTTTGCATGTTATGAAAAAGGAGTTGCATGAAATAATTTTACAATTTTGTGCTTTAATGATGTTGAACTATATCACTTATTAAAACTAAACAAATCAAACATTTTTTTTCAGCAATACAAAATCTGTATGCACAATTCTAGCAAAATAAGATCCAAAAAGTAATTTCGGCAAAACTGCAAACAGTGTAAAAAAAAAACCTAAATCACAGTGCAAACATAAAATTCTACCATTACTGTCTAAAATTTTTTCGTGCGACCTCCGCCGTATCTGCGCACGCGCGAAGTCTCTTCGGACTTTCTCGAAATGGGGGGAAAGCAACGAGGAAGTAGTAAGCGAACAAAAGCGGAAGGCATCGGGTAGTGCGCATCCTAAACCTATCTCCCCTTTTTCAGATGGAAGCGTCCGTGGCTCCCACGCGCACAATACGCAAACAGACAGTAGCTGGATAGTATATGAAGAGCAAAAAAAAAAAAAAAGACGAGTTAACAAAAAAGTTGTCATAATACTAAAAGTTAAACATTGTACAACAAAAAATTCTGGGAAATGCTATGAAATCAAAATTAGCAACTGGATGGCTGAGACTGAAATTTATCCACCAAATTTAAAAATGGGTTCATTGTTGATAGTTGAAATTTTCAACATGCTTGCATTTTCTTTAATATTGGTTAATCATGGAGGTAAAGATTTTTAGAACTTCAAACGTCTCAATCATTAGAAACTTGATTTGATAAAATCAGAAGTCAGCAAGGCATAACTCTCTCTTTCAAGAGCTTCCTTTACAAAAACTAAAAATTCTTTTCATCTTTATGATTTTTAGATCGAAAAATATCCATTTGCCACTTAGTGAGAGCAAAAATTAAAAAATGGTGGTTAGAAATTTTTATTTTTCATATTTATTTGAAAAATACATTCGTATTCCGGTTAAATATGATTTGTATGCAGCATTTCTGCAAAAATAAGAAGAAATATCGTAACCTAAAAGCCGATGCTAAAAGATTGCTGAAAAATTAGAGGTGGTCAGTAAAATAACGCTCTACACGTGGCATCGCAAAAACACATCAACCTATGCCAAAATTGCAGTTCATTTTGTATATAAATGTTAAATAATTAGGATTTTTAGCTTTCAAGTTGGAAACATAGGCCCTTGAGCAATGAAACATTAAAAAATATATAATATTTTTTAAAATGGTGTATCTTTTCTTTTTTGGGCAATTTATTTTATTTATTTATTTATTATTATTTTATTTTATCATAGTCGTTACTGTTACAATTATTCGGCTTACTAAATCAATGCCTAAAAAGGTCTGCAGTCTACTGGTTTGTAATTGAGAATTGAAATTTTCAGGTCTACTCTTTTTCCCTACAAAGTCCTGAAATATTTCTTCAAATGAAGTTTGGAGCATTTTTATTTGGTGTGTGTAATTTCAAATCTTGTAAAGAGATCCTTCTTTTGCTTCCTACTTCCCCCTCTGAGTTAAAAAAAAAAAAAAATACTTTTTTTTTTTTTTTCATTTTCCAACACAAATTAAATGCACTCGCGGGCCGCACAACGCTTCGCGGTGGGCCGCATTTGACCCGCGGGCCGCAGGTTGTGCACCCCTACATTTAACAATACTTACAAGAATTTTTATTCTATCTGCAGGAGAACCATATTTAATAAAGTCAAACCCTGCTATAACAAACATATTCTGATTTTCTCCTTGTATCAGGACTCTCTTTTTACTAAAATTATGTTTCACAATGAATTTATACATGCTCTTCCTGTGTCATTGATAATTTCCCTCATTCGGTGTGAAGTTTTTACTCAGTTTGATTTTTTTTTCTTCCAATTTTATCTTTTTCTTTGTTCCCCTGACTGATTAGGAAAAAAATTCCCCAAAATCAGCCACCCACAGTACAGTACTGTGGGTGAATGATTTTTGGGAATTTTTTTCCTAATCAGTCGAGGCAAAACCCCCTGCTTTTAGTTTTAGGTTTTTGTTCTTATGTACAGTTTGCAGACTCGCATTGGTGCTGTTTTGCCCAATGAAGATCTGTAGACTGCATATTTTGAACTTAAACATCCTCTTTATAGTTTATGTTTAAATTTTTTGGTATTTCGACCACTCTTGAATCCCCCACGGCTGATGAGCTCTGGATTCAACCTTTCTCCTTTCACTTCTCCTAATGTGCCATATTCTATTTTATTTTTACTATTTGTTTGTATTATTATATACTTGGCTTTTTAGTTTAGCTGCTTTGCGCATTTATGGGCTTTTGGTGTGGTTTCTTCGTCTTTCTTCTTAAAATTCTGATATTATATATATATATATATATATATATATATATATATATATATATATATATATATATATTTGTAAATGAGACTTTTAACACAATGTAATAAACTCTGTTCAAACAACTAACAGAATTTGGTTGGATTGAATCTTCTCTCCTATTTTCAATGCTAATTTATCTTGCTTTTAAAGCAAATGCATTTAATATCTCTGCTTTAAACAACTGCATTTGCTTCCTACCTAAATGTTATGTTTAAAATTTTTATTTACTATTCTTTTTCAAAAGGTTTAGTCTAAAAAGCTTTGTCTCATTGTCTTTATTTTTAAATAGATTTGAACCTCAGATGTTTGATGTTTTCATTAGCTGTTTATTACAACTTCCAGAGAAAACTTTTTGTCAATAATACTTTCATAAATTTAGATGCACTGTAAAATTCATTTTATCCAAATTTTAAGTAAAACTTTTCAAGAGTATCCGAAGAAGAAACATGGAGCTTTCTTTGTGTAGTTCTAATGAAGATAAATTATTGTCAGAAATCATTTGCAAAAAACTAAGTACAGTGTCAAAAACAAATCAAAACTTGCCTAGTCAATTAAGTTTACTACAAATTAATATTTCATTTGATGTGTTGTAAGCAGAGAGTGCTAAATTTTTTTGCAATGAATGAAAGATACTCCTAGTACCTTTCATTTTTTGAAGGAGTTAAAGTAGAAATAATGCATGCCATTTTTGGAAAATTAAAAATGAAATGATACCTGTGACTTAATTTTTTTAAGTTAATTATTTGTTACTCATTATATCTGGTATATGTGTATATTATGTTTCTTTTTCTTGTACGTATGAACTTATAATTTTTTTTCTACGAGTCATTATATAGTGATTGTTTTATTTGCTAAAGTTGCAGCAGAGGGATATGTGTTATGAAAATTAAAGAAAATAATGTTTATGGTACACAAATTAATTTAATTATCTTTAAATTTGTACTCTTATTGTACTTTGCTTTATTATTCAGGGTGTCCACTCCTATCGTGGACCAATAGCTAATTTCTTAACCGTTAGAGATAAGCATATAGTTCATTTAGGAAAAAATCTCTAAATTACGAAAGGAATTTTTGGTCTATTCAATGTTTTTCAAAAAATCAAATTTGAAAGAGTTACGAAATTTAGATTTTTATACAGCCCCCCAGTCCTATCAGTCATCTTTAGTAAAACATTCTTGACACTGTAACGTTTAAAACTAAAAAAAAATCACTCTTCTACCACAAAAATTGACCGAGTTATGACGTTTTGAAAAATCAAGATTTTGAAGGATTTCGCATACGGTCCCTTAAGCGATCTCTCGATGACGTCATGAAATCCTTCAAAATCTTGATTTTTCAAAAGGTCATAACTCGGTCAATTTTTGTGGTAGAACAGTGATTTTTTTTAGTTTTAAACGTTACAGTGTCAAGAATGTTTTACTAAATATGATTGATAGGACTGGAGGGTTGTATAAAAATCTAAATTTCGTAACTCTTTCAAAATTTGATTTTTTGAAAAACATTGAATAGACCCAAAATTCCTTTCGTAATTTAGAGATTTTTTCCTAAACGAACTATATGCTTATCTCTAACGGTTAAGAAATTAGCTATTGGTCCACGATAGGAGTAGACACCCTGTATGTATAGTAAAAGTAACAGTTGACTGCTTCACATGCTGCTTTCTCTTTCTTTGTTTTAGAAAAGAAAGAAGAGAAACCAAAACCAAAACTCACCCACAAAGAAAAGAAAAAAATGAAGAAACAGGTAAATTGCTCAACTGATAATTTTTGTTATTGATACGTAGAGGGGTAATGATTTATTTTATTGTTTTTGTATCAAAATGGGGCATAGTTCTTTTCAACAAACATGTGAATAAATTTCACACACGTGAAATGTGCTTGTTTGCTTGTTGTTTTCAAAACATTTTAGAAGTTTCTTTACAAATTTTACTGAATGCACAAACTTCTTTTGTATGAATGTGTTCAACTAATCATGTTTCTGCATTTAATTTTACTATGCTGCAATTTTTAATGCTGTAATTGAGAATCCATGAAGCTTGAAACTTAAACTTGAGTAATAATTTTAAGCCTTAAAGAAAGCTGCACTAACCATGTTACAGCTTTTTTTTTTTTTTTTTTGAAAATGATGTTTAATTGTAGTTATTTTTACAAAAATAACTACTTTTTCTTTTGAATTGTATAGTGGTTAATGTATTTCTTTTGTATTATTGCAAAGGTGTTAATTTTATGTGTTGTTTTTTTTGAAGTTATTTTTTTATTTAAAAATTATAGATGGACTACCAGAAACAAGTAGAGCTGCTTGCAGGCAAAGCAGATGAACAGTTCACTGTATCACAGGCAGAAAAATCTGCTGCACAACAACTTCAACTGGAGAATGCTGTAGATATCAAGGTGATGAATTATGCATTTTACATTGTAGACTAGTTTTTTATAGTTTGGTTTTAAAAATATGATTCCTTTTGCCTGTTTGATATAAAGTTCCTGGTTAATATTTTCCTTCGCTCTCTGACCACTCTCATCCCTGAGTCACATGGTCTTTATGTATAGTCAAAAGCTGAAATCTTGGCATTTGTTGTGCCCATCAACAATTTCTGATGTGATTTCATGTTCTTAGGCACCATATAAAACGTAAATTCAAGTCATTTTCATCACCCTTTAAAATCCCTGACGGTAAAGACAACAATGCACTTTTTCGATTATCACCACGGTCTGGCTCGTTATGAACTAACTTTGCTTTTTCACAAAATGGCTCTTTTACGAATACAGGAATTGAAGAATGGGCAGAGAGAAGAGAGAGAGAGCGAGCGATGAACTTTAGACTTTGCTCCCTGCTGAGTCTGAAAACTCTCCAATTTTGTAAACTTTGTATGTTTAGCTGCAGGTCTGAGCATGTATGAGATGGAAAGGCTGAAATCCCGTTTATGGGCGAAAATAGACACATCTATTAGTTTTTAGGGGTGTCAGATGTGTGTTAGCTTTTTAATTAAGTGAAAAACTCACATCAAATTTTTATTTTCCATCCTCATTTAGATAGACTTGTCCCAACTGGACAATTGCCAATTCAATAACAACCTTCGGCAGACAAGCCCGTCATTTAGGGGGGGCAGGGGGGTCAATTGCTCCCCCTGGCTTTGAGAAATCAATGTATTTACATATAAGTGGGCGTGGTTTTTGATGTTTTACGGTGAAATTGCATTGTGTTTGGACCCTTTGCCCCCCCCCCTGGAAAAACTTGAAATGACGTGCCTGTTGGCAGACTATAGGTAAATTAGAGCTGTCAGCTGCTATGAAAAAAATTGTATTTTCTGCGAACTACCGGCTTGAACTACATGATTACGTAAATGTACTGTACTACTGTAAATTAAAACGTAAATTATGCATTGCCTTTTATAAGCTATTTAGTGTGCTGTTTTAGGGCTCTCAACTCCTGTTCCAAACTTTGTTACAAATTTAGAGTTTCAGAAGTTCGCAACTCTGGGTAAATTTTCAAACTTCTGTGAAAAAGACCATGTATACTTTTATTTGTTCAATGGGAAAACTAAGTCTAGAAGACGTTACAGAGGCTGCTTCAAAAGCAGGGCCCGATTAACCTCTAAAGTTAGGGGAAGCTCAGGCTCATTTCAGGGCCCTCAACTTTTGCCTAGGAAAATTTTTCTAAAAATTACCCTGCAAAATACAGATTAAAGTTGATTTTCTCTCCTCCCACTCCTCCCTTTCCAAACTCATAGAAATTTGTACATCAGCAACTGAGGGTGGTTTGTTGCTGGATCAGATCTATCACTTCCCAAAATCCGTTAAAGTACATTGTAAAACAATTAAAATTTTATTTTATTAAACTAGTTCCCTTTAAGGCTGGATTTAAAAGCAAGAACTGGAATTTTTAAGCAGTTATTCAGTCATTTTTGGGCCCTCTGAAAATGGTAAGGGGAAGCTCAAGCTTCCCAAGCCTTTTGGGTTATCAGGCCCTGTTCAAAAGTCGAATATGGTGCCCTAAATATAAACTACAAAACATGATAGTATCTGTATGCATAATTGATGAATACTCTTTTTAAAATCTACAGGTGGAAAATTTTTCTATATCTGCCAGAGGAAAAGATTTATTCATCAATGCTAGTCTGCACATCACGGCAGGCAGAAGATACGGTCTAGTTGGTCCCAATGGGTAAGCAAAAGTTTTTCAGTTAATGGAAAGCTATGCACCTTTTCTTTCAAGTTTTTTTTTTTTTTTTTTCAAAAGTAAGAATGTTTAAACCATTTTTCGTATCAATGAAATATGTTCATGATGACATTTTAAAAATATTTTTTTATAGGCATGGTAAAACTACGCTATTGAAACACATTGCCAATCGTTCTCTTAACATTCCTCCAACTATTGATGTCTTGCTGTGTGAGCAAGGTTTGTTATCTTTTGAAATATATTTCAGAGAATTTTTCTTGTTTTTTTTTTTTTTAAGTTGTATTTTGTTTGAAGCTTTAAAAATTATGTATATATACTGTTTTTATTTGTTTGATTCTAGTTTCTAGTTGTTTAATTCTAAGTAGTGTGAAATTTGGTTATATCAATGAGCATGACAACTAAAGTTTTTAATGAATTTGCTTCTTTGAAATTAATATGTAAAGGTTAAGGTTGTTTAAATATCAATTATTTTTATATTTTTGCATTTTTTAAAGAAAAGAATTTCCTTAAACATTGAATTAATCACATTCAACTTTTATTTTTATCTTGAATGATTTGCCTAACACGAAATCTATGAATGTTTTTCTTTAAAAACTTGAAGGTAAAAAAAAAAACTTAATTTTGTGATGTTTGTCTTTTTTTACCCTAGCTTCTGTTACATCAAAACATTTTTTTTAACATGTACACTTTCAAGAATTGCCTCAGAGTTTAATTTTATTTATTTATTTTTTTTTCATCTTCAAAGCAGTGGTTTAATACTGATTCTTTTTCTCATTTTAAATTCTTAGAGGTTGTGGCAGATGAAACTCCTGCTGTTGAAGTGGTTCTTCGGTCAGATACAAGACGTTGCCAACTAATGGACGAAATGAAAGAATTAGAAGCTGAAATGGCAAAAGGAAACATAAAGAAACAAGACAGACTTAATCAGGTGTGGATTTGTATAAATCTTTATGTCAGTAGCATAGTTTTTCCTATTTAATATTTGTTTTCTTCTGGTTAAGCTACCCTAACTAAATTGGTGGAGCCATTTATCGGAAGTAAAAAAAAAAAAAATGAATTTTCTGCATTCACTTTCTATTGCAAGAAGCCAGAATGAATATGAACTTATGTACGGTATTGAATGAGTTATCTGAGTACTAAGCCATTAAGACATTAGATCATCAAAAACATTCCACTTGGCAAACTCAAATTAGGACGCTTGATAGGTCTGCCAGTATCTTTGTAAAACAGAGCTAGGTAATATTCTATGTGGTTTCTTGTTTGTAATATATGTTCAGGGGTCTGGCCAGAGGAAATTCGGGTCCGTTAACGGACCCTTCACAAAAATACGATCAAGCAAGACGGACCTTTCACAAAAATAGTATCGAGCAAAACGGACCCTTCACAAAAATACGATCAAGCAAAACGGACCCTTCACAAAATGCTGATCAAACAAACGCACATTTCACACATTATTCATTCAAAAAGCAAATCTGAAATCAAAATAATGCATAGCATATTTCTGTGTAAAAACCCATAACTTTTGGGCCTTTTCTGAAGTTAAAGACGGGAATCGCGAATCGCTTATCTGGCAACTTTGCGAAAAAAGAAAAGAAAAAAAGTCAGCACTTCCTGCTTGGCCCTGCGATGCTCCGGCAAGCAAAAAATCTTTAGTGTAAAATGTAGCACTTTTTGTTGGTTTCTTTTAAAGAAATTAACAACTTAAAAAAGGTAGTTGTTTTGCTTTAATGGTTCTGCTTGTTTGTTTTATCATATGCAAATCAAAGTGGCTTGCTGCGATATTGCTGTTATAGATTTCTCTGGAAGTGCAGAGTAAGGATTTTTCTCCCTGCTATGGACTTAAAAATAAAGGAAATAATAATAATAGCAATCATCAGCAGAATGAACTTAGAACTGCAAACAGATAGCAAGGGTTGGAGAAAAAATGGGATTGCTTCTGGGTACAGCGATCAGCTATTTAAAATTAAAATTATCTCCATCTGACTATTTCCGTCTATCCTAACTATCTCCGTCTTTGGTGCTATGTTTTGACATTATTTTGGCAGAAAATTATTTTTTTATTTCATTTATTTATTTATTTATTAATTTTTTAATGCTTAAAAGGGTGAGGAATTAATGTATTTTTGCATCTGTTAATATTAGAAGTCTAGTATTGTTTGTTTTGCTATGTTTCCTTACCGTATTTTTTCCTCCGAATTTTTGGCGAATATGTCGGTGATAATTAATGACATTCATCATATAAACCTGATGAAATGCAGCTCTAAAATTTTTGACTTTAATAAATTATTAAAAATCCTTTTTATATTTCTGATGCTTTCATTTTGAAAAAAGCGATCTCTGCATCCGATATGAAAATCGAATTTTACTTACTTTTCAAGCTAATTACTCTTTATTAGGAGGCAAATGAATGAAAATTCGCTTTATTTTTTGCTCAGATCATTATTTTAAAATTTTTAAAGCAAAATAATTGTTCTTTTATGAGTCTAAATGTTAAGCGATCGTTCCATTTATTTTTGCATTAAATGTGGAAACAGACATTAATAATATGTTTACCACAGACCTTTAAAATGCAACTGTAAAAAAAAATTCACCAAAAAAAATTATTTTATGTTCCGTTTTTATGCTTTTGATGTCACTTGAATGATGACTTTGAAAACTGCAATATCTTTGCAACCGCTACAGGAATCGGACTTTTCGCATTTTTGATGTTTAATATGCTTTTTTTTGAGGAAAATAAATGAAATTTATTTTTATTTTTTATTAAATTCAAAAAAAAAAAAAATTTTTTTGCATTTTTTTTGCGTTTTTTTTTTTTTTTTTTTTTTTTTGTTTTCAAAATTGTTTGATTTTCACAAAATTATTTGATTTTTCACAAAATTATTTAGTTTTTCACAAAAAACGGACCCTGTGAAAACTCCTGGACAGACCCCTGATGTTGTGTAAAATATCTATAGTTTTGTGTCTATCATCAGTTTCTTTATAATATGTGTCTTTTATTATTATTTTTTGTATCTTATCAGTTATATGAAAAAAAGCTATTGGAACATTTCCAGTCCTCTGTTGTTTCAGATAATTTATGTTCTAGTGTATAACAGTTGCCCGATTAAAGTACCAGTTTCCAGAAAAACTTACTCCAGAAGCACGAATCATCTTGGGTTTCCCTCTTCCTATTAATTTATTTTATTTTCTTCTCATTCATTCAATATATATATATATATATATATATATATATATATATGTTTATATAGAAAGAGGGAAAACAGCTTTATATTGAGCACTCAGCTCCATATCAGTTCTTAATGGCTGCATACATTGCTGATTTATTATCTGATTTTTTTTTGTTTCCATTTATATTGTAGGTTTATGAAGAGTGGCGAATTATTGGTGCAGACTCTGCTGAAGCTCGCGCCAGGCGTATCTTGTCCGGTTTGGGGTTCACTCGAGAAATGCAAGACAGGCAGACACGTTATTTCTCTGGAGGATGGAGAATGAGAGTGTCACTTGCGAGGTATAATACCATGTAATAAGGATGTATGTTGTACTTAACTTTGAATTTTATTTTACTGCATGTTATATTGTACAGAATCTTAACTTGTGTGATCAATGTAGCAACGCAAATTGAAAATATAAATGCTCGCTGCTGAGATATAAATATTTGTAATTTCAATTTGTATACTGTTGAAATACAAGTAATTTCCAAAACAGAGTTTGTTCAATGAATTTGCAAGAAACTTTTAGCACATTGCCTTGAGTTTTCTATGAATGCTTTTCCATTCAGATTCTAAAAAAACCATTGAAGCTAATATTGAGTATGGCTTAAAAAATCCAAGAGCGGGTGCTAGTTAATTGCATTTTTTTTGCTCCATTTCTCTTCTAATTATTAGTTTAATTAAAAAATGGGGGAGCGGTGGAAATGGGTGTGTTTAACTGTCTTCATATCATATATATTTCCTTTCTTGAGTGCATAATATTATAAATATTTTCAAGTAAGAGGGGACTAAATATTAACATGGAAACAGAAATTATATCCACAATTTACTACTATTTGTTATTATTCGAAATAAATTGGCAATAAATGTGTTTATATATGATTCATACTTTTTCGTTACATTGAGTGTTAATTATTGCTCTATTAAAGTTAAATAATATACATCCAGGCTGATTCCCCTCAAAAAAGATAAAAATTTTCATGTGAGAGAAAAATATTCGACTTGTACTCTGTATCATTATTTTAAAAATTTATTTTTTTTTAAATATCTGATCTTTGTTAAACTATCATTTTAGGGCCCTTTTCATGGAGCCTACCTTACTTCTACTAGATGAACCTACAAATCATTTAGATCTAAATGCTGTCATTTGGTTGGATAAGTAAGTATTGAGCATCTATTTATTTGTTCTTGTATGGATAAACTAGAGAATATATTACCGATTTAATTTCTCCTGAGTAATTTATTTGTTTAACTTAACTGCCAGATTTTTTATTTTTTTGCTTTATTGTCCTGCAACTAAAAATAACTTTCAAGAGATCAACATAATCCTATAATTAATGAAACTAGCAAAAGAAAGTATATTGACAAATTAATACATTCACAATACCCCTGAGAACTCAAAAAAAAAAAAAGAGGATTCATTACTACTTCTTAGTATTATGTCTTGTTGTAAATGAATGTTGCGTAATGTGATTAATTAATATAAGGAAATTGATTTTATACTCAAACATAACTTATTCTTTTCATGTAATGAATGTTTAAAAAAAATATTATATGGTATTTTAATGTTTTCAAGGTTTTGAGTTTTTTTTTAAGCATTTCTTTTTTTTACAAAATTTACCCAATTTAAATTTTAGCTCTTTTGTATTATAATCCCGGCATAGATGTTTTTGCTTCTATTGATGATTAAACCTTTTAACCCTTTGATGCAGAATTTTCATCAATATATTTTTCATACTTATTTCATCATTCTGTATTAATTTAGGTCAAAATAAATGAAAAATATAAAATTGGCATTTTGATAATTATCTGGTTATATAATACAGCATAGAACAATGGTGTCCATTTCTGTGTGAAAGGTAAAATATTCATGGAAAATCGTTGTCTCTTTCTGCGGGACACTGGTGTCCCATTTCTGCTTCATAGTTTGAAGTAATAAAATTCATTTATATATTTTTTCTTTAAAATTTAAATCTCATAATTCGCAAATGTATCAATATGCTAAAAACAAAATGAGTTTTTGGTCATTCGTACAATGTGAAAGTAATTTAAAGCATTGTTTCTATCTAGTTACTTGCAATGTTGGAAAAAGACTCTTTTGGTGGTGTCTCACGATCAAAGTTTCTTGGACAATGTATGCACAGATATCATTCATTTGGATAATCTGAAACTCTTTTACTACAGAGGAAATTACAGTAAGTTCTTTTTCTGAGTTTTTGTCATGATCAAATGTATCTTCCTTTTTTCTTAAATTCATCTCTTGTTAAGAGTGAAATTGAGACATTTTCAATTGTTTAAAGTATTGAAGCAACCTGTTAAAACCTATGCTGATTCTTTTATTTTTTCTATTTTGTCTATTTTATTATTGTGTATTATGTTTAGTATATTATTATTGTGTATTACCGACTTAATGAGAATCAATGCCTTTTCATATGTCTTTAGGTCAGTTCAAGAAAATGTATGTACAGAAACGAAAGGAATTGGTTAAAGAGTATGAAAAGCAAGAAAAACGACTTAAAGAAATGAAAGCTTCTGGCAAATCTACTAAAGTTGCAGTGAGTGTTTTATTTTATGTTTCGAATGAGTTGTTTTTGCAGCATTTTTTTTTTTTTTTTTGCTGTAAAATTTTATGAACTATTAAAGAAAAAAAAAAAAAAACACAGAATCCAACATATAAGTTTAAGCCTTCATCCCCATGCTTCCACTATTCAAACCAGTAATTTTATCCTGTTGTTGCTTCTTTGTAATAAGTAAAGATGTAGATATCACTGAATGAAAATCCTAAATGGCAAAATCTCCTAAAAATGACAAGTTGACAATTTGTTAACAAAGTTAATACATTTTTAATTTTTTCATGATTCACCTTCAACAGCATTGTTAAAAAATGCTTTAACAAGTGTGGAACTATTCAGAAGAGTTTTTTTTTTTTTGTTTTGTTTAATTCTAAATAACATATATATACTTATTTTTGTGTATGCTTGTAAATTTCTTTTTATTTTTATTGCATATATTAAATAAATGGCTTTGATTTCAAGTACAAGCCATAAAACTAAGGAACACATTCTTTCTGCAGGAAAAAGCAACTAAGGATGCACTTACCCGCAAGCAGGCTAAAGGTCAGAAGAAGTCTTCCCAGGGAGGCGATCCAGATGCCGGACCTCAGGAGCTCATCAAGAGACCAAAGGAGTACCTTGTCAAGTTCAGATTTCCTAATCCTCCACCCCTCAATCCACCCATCATGGGCTTACACAGTAAGGAACATTTTCGCATTCGTAATAGATTAAAGCAATTTTTTGTAATCAGAACTTAAAATAAATCAAAATGTCAGAAAATTCTAATTGATAGGAATTAAAAAAAACATCGGATTTCACCTGAGCTGCACTTGCATCGGCAAATTACTGAAAGTTCAAGTGCGAGGTTAAATTTCACACTATAACGTTGTTCAATGTTATAAAGGTTATCTAGAGTTATATCTGTGTTTGAATTGTTCAAATTCCTTTACTGGGCAATCGTTCTCAATCTTAGGTGTTTAGGCTAGGGGTTTGATTGCTGTAAAAGTAAATGTTTTTATACACTACTGGATGCGGTTTTGTTGTTCCCAGAAAAAAATTGCTTTGTGTAATTCAGCTCCCCCACCCAGAAATAAGTTGAAATGATGAGCCAGTGAGCGATCACAATTGCTCACTCAAAATCTTTGCAATCCATTCATATGAAGCCATGTGGTTCATTGTGGCGTGGCCGCAGAAATTTATTCCCTGAAATTAAGTATTATCCTCTGCTTTTTCACCTTTGTAAGTCATGTTTAGTTTTATTCTTACATATATTTTTCTTTTTAGTTTTCTTTTAATTGATATTTATTACTTTATCCCTTTTTTTTTGGCGTATGATAAATTTTATCTTTTCATTCTCTATAAAATTTGCTGATTTCTTTCGGTAATTTTTTTTCCGGATTGATTATACCATAAACTGGGGGAAAAAATTCTTAGTTAACTTTATTCTTGTATAGCAAAAAATTTTCTTTCACCTTGCGGTACGTCTCCTGGGGGGGGGGGGTCTCCGAGCAGGTCTGAAATCCATTTGTCCCATAATGTTTTCCCTCTCCTATGACAAGTGTTCCTTCAGAAAGAACACACAAATGTCATTAAGTTGTCATCAACTTCCCTTTGGCAGGGGATTTGAGGCCACACGCTTTGCCGAAAAGCATTCAGATGGTGCATGTCTGCATGTGTTTACACTTTTCTGAAGACCACTACCCTTATTCCCTTAAGGAGCCTAAAGCAGTAGTACGTACTGTACTTTTGAAGAAGAAATCCAGTATTAAGTTTCTTATCAGCTGTTCCCACTGGGAAAAGTTAAGAAGATGCCTACAGCCTTCTCGGAATTCTCTGATAGGGTGGTAATCCCTTTTTTTTTAGTTTGCTCTGGTTTTCACCTACGGGTTGCTTAACGTTTTATTTGGCGAAAAATGCCCTGTAGAGATTAGATTTTAGTGCTCCGACTTACAGCTGCCGTTACTCAGAGCTTGAGTGTAATGCAATTATTTTTAAGCAAAAGACGTTTTTTATCTTCCTAACCCCTTATTTTATGCTTTTTTCGGATTATCCGCGATACGTGTGCTACCCAATACCACATATAATCAGGAGTGTATTGTATGTACATTATTTTATTTGATTTTCAGCTGTTAGCTATGATAATTAAGTATGATTACTCTTTGAATCATACCTAATTAAAGAATTTCCTAATATCAAGGAATATTTGAATATTTTTTTTTTTGTTGACTGCTTTATGTGTTCTGCTTTAAGGTATGATGGTTCATTAGTGTTTATTGAATGATTTTTATCATGATTAAAAAATTCGAAAAGAGACTAGAATGTATGCAAAATATCGACTTACTGTAACAAGGAGTATTCACCTGGCTGCACTCATTATTGCAATATTGTAATCTGTCTGAAACATATTTAAAATAACTCTTTTTATTCATTTGATCCTGTCCTGTGACTGGAGCACATAATGTTAAGCTAGTTTCTAACGAAAGTAGCTAATTCTTAACAGAAGAATCTTATAAATTTGTTAATAGTTAGTCAAAACCGAAACATATGCTTAACTTGTATATATTTCTAACAATAACATATATTTATATTTTAAATTCTAGATGTTGATTTCGGATACCCTGATAAGCCTTTTCTTTTTAAGAATGTGGACTTTGGTATTGATATGTCTTCCAGAGGTATGTTGAGAATCTTTTATTAACCATTTATCACTTTCGCCATGATTTAAGTCATTACACAAAGAACAACTCAATTCGCTGCTTGAAATGAACAGTGGCATATCTGCAAAAATCGATTTTTTTTATTACATCAAAAAATTCATTTTTTTTACTCTTTCTTGTGGTAATATCGGCATATCTCTAGTTCCAAAATATGACGCAGCAATCGTTAGTGTTAGTGTCGTTGTGCATAGTTATTATTTTGGCGCGCTTCTGCTAGTAAACAACGACACAGCCGCCATTGTATCAGTTCTGAAGAAATTGCTTGG
This sequence comes from Uloborus plumipes, assembly GCA_038373865.1. Lineage (NCBI taxonomy): Eukaryota > Metazoa > Arthropoda > Arachnida > Araneae > Uloboridae > Uloborus > Uloborus plumipes. Next base: position 53,892 of record JAXGGA010001840.1, read on the forward strand.
AGGAGGAACATCTATGTCTCTGTAAGTTGATTCGGCATAAGTACCCTTAATACCATTTTACTTCAAAATACCGTTTTACTGCAAAAACTTTGAAACGCTCTAGTGAAAAGTAGTGTTTTGCAAATATGCCACTGTTCATTTCAAACAGCGAATTCTGAAATCGTGTTAGTTTTAGTTTGTAATAATTACCTAGCTTGATTAAAGTGCGTGTCATTTTTAGGGGCTAGTTATCATATTATTTGTTACGGAAACTTTAATTTCAAATACATTACAGGGTACGAATATTTTTTAATGCAAAAGTTTGCTTTTTGTTTAAAATGATTCACGAACATATTATGACTGAGCATTATCTGATTTTTATTGTGATATGTGAGCAAAATTACGATTGAACTAAAGAAAATATGTAATGTCAAACTGTTTTTTCATCTCATGTGTCTTATACCACTGCATTAAAAATAAAGAAATAAATGAAATTAAAGAAAACATTTAGAATATAATGCAATAAAATCTCTCTGAGATCATTGCTAATAGTTCTTGTCTAACTGTAAGTGCTGTAATATAGCAAAATCCCTTTTTGCCAGAAAAACAAATAATTTCCAAAACAAATTTTTTCTTCCCTTTTCTTTAAGTATGAAACTTTGCTGCTTTGGATGGTTTACATTTTTTTTTTTTTTTGAAGCTTTATAACAAAAATGGATGAAATTTACATTTTTTCTTCTGTTTTCAGTTTTGTATGTGTGTCAATTTGTCCTGCTTGTTTTGTGATTATTTTTAAAAATTACTTTTAGTGGCAATTGTTGGACCTAATGGAGTTGGAAAAACAACCTTTTTAAGGCTGTTAACTGGTGACTTGACGCCTGTATGTATTTTTTATTTATTAGCATGAAAAATATTTTTATGAAACTGTTCTTTAATTTGTTTTAATTTTCTTTCATAATAAAGTTATCTTTTTCTTTGATAAAAAATTTAAATTTTTCGTTTCTTTCTTTTTGCAGACTCGAGGCGAACAAAGACAAAATCACCGCTTAGTGAGTAGTATTTAAATTCCTCAGAAATAGTCTTTTAGTTCGAATAATTTTTTGTTACCTATTTTTGTCCCCCCCCCCCCCCACTCTTTCATTGTTTGACTAGAAATGGTTGGAAAACCTATCAAATTCATCATCTAATTTTTTGTAGTATTATAAGTTCCATAGTCATAGATTTAACTATGTACTTTGGTGTTCAGTTTTTTTTTGGATCAATATTTTAGATATGCCTTGCAACCTATATTTTTTTCTTATTTTATAATAGTTGCTTGATAGCCTTTTGTTCAAATATTGAATTTTCAAAAAAATTTTAGCTTTATTTGAGCATAACAATTTTAATGTATTGAAACTTTATTTGATAAAGGATATAACTCTTTATATACTTATTTGCTTTCTATATTTGCAATTTACTATTGTTATATTCTTAAATGGTTTTCATAAACTAAACTGGTATATTTTATAGAGAATTGGAAAGTTCGATCAGCATTCTGGAGAACAACTAAATCTTGAAGAGTCGCCCGTGGAATATTTGCAAGTAAGTAACTTGATGTTAGTCAAAATCTATAGAAAAAAAAATTGTTTCGAATTCAGTATCTCTTGTCATAAAGGTTTTGAATTTTATCTTTTAAATAAACATTATTCAGTAACTATTAATTTGTCAAACCTGGATGCTTTTTCATACAAGTAGAAAAGGTGCGTTGTATTTTTTCAAAATGTGTATTCAAGTTTAAAATTGCTGAATTTATTTTATTGAAAAATCAATTGCTTCTTGTTTTTTACTTCAATAATGTAGTGCAATTGTTTATTTTCTGCTTTAAACTTACTTTTATTTTTTAAGAAAATATATATATATATATTTTTTTACAGAATTGAGTTCATTGTAGTTTGGGATGCATCATATTACACTGCATGCCGTATTTAAAACAGTGGAATCCCACCCTTCTTGTCTCTTTAAGTTAACTCTAGAGCGAGACATTCTCCTCTTTTGTGCTTTTTTTGTTTAAATTCACTTTTTAGTCTTATCCTTCTTAGGAATTACATCTGTACCTCAAAGCCAGATAAACATAAATCACATGATCCTTATATTTCAGAAGAACACAAAAATATCGGATGCATACAAAGGTTTGAAATCATGCTCTATCTAAATTGCTAAATAATTGTGAAGGAATAACTTTTATAATATAATGTTCTCGTTCATGTGTCAGTGCAAAATAAGAGTCTCAATACAATGCAGTAATAATCCAGAAATAGAAACCTTCGGACTTGCAACTAGTCTGCCTGTGAGGTACAGATATAACTAGCTTCTAACCCTCCCCCCTATTTTCTTCATTTCTGTAGCCGGTCTGCCATTTTGTAGTGAGTCAAGTGTTTGGAAATATTTTTTCTATGGTGTGTGGTCCGCTTACCAAGGTACCAAATGGTCCTTAGTAGTGAAAAGGTTGAGAACCAGTAATGTACGTTATTAGGAGCAGAGTTATGAAATATACTTCTTCTACAAAATATGTGAACTAAATGATGAGACATTCTTGCATGAAACTAGTGAGAAATAATTATTGAAATTTGCTATGTGCCTCAGTATAAAAATGCGTGACAGTAGTGGCTTGATGTATAATTCTTTCAACTTGTTACTGTAAATTGTAATATTTTCTATAAATCACATGACTGATTTTGCTGGCGAGCAACAATATATATCTTTTAGACAACATAAAAAAGGTAAATCTAAGATTGTCTTGTAATAATGAAAAACAAAAATTCTTACCAACTTTTATTCTTTTTGATCAGCGCCTATTCAACCTGCCTTATCAAGAAGCTCGCAAACAACTTGGAAGTTCGGGTCTTGTAGGACACGCCCACACAATACCCAATCGAGACTTATCTGGAGGACAGAAAGCACGTGTTGCGTTGGCTGAACTCTCTCTAAGAGCTCCTGATGTGCTCGTTCTTGTAAGACTCTTGTTTTTAATCGTTTTGGGGGTAATGTGTGTTGCTTATTGTCTACTGTGTTTTCCAGTACTTGTTTGACTAAGAATCCAATAAACTGTAAAGGATTACGAGAGGCATAAAAATTGCTTCACCTCAGATTTAGCTGAAAATTTTTATTGTTAATGATTTCAAATGGGAGGAAGCATCTTTTTTGTAAAATATAAACCTGTAATATATGCTAAATGTAAAGTTCATTTTAAAACTTGGGAATTCTTGGAACAGAAATTTTGTTACTTATCTGTAGAAATCTGAGAGTACTTTTGATAAATGTTTCAAATTTTAGTCTGTGTGTGATAAGCTCTCTCTATAGCTGTTTTGTGTTTGTATGATTCAGTAGCCGTAGTGTAGCAAAAATTTTATGCAGGCAAGGGTGTGGGCTCAAAATATTTTTTTGGCATTCGAGTAGCATTGTATAATTGATTGTGAACTGGTACATCTTAATACTATTATAAATGCGAAAGTTTGGATGTTTGGATGGATAGATGGATGGATGTTTGTTCCTCTTTCACGCAAAAACTACTGAACGGATTTTAATGAAACTTTTACCATAATGTAGCTTATGCATCAGAATAACATATAGGCTATAATTTATAACGATATTCGAAAAAGTTCGATTGGTAGCGCTTTTTCATTCCAATTTAAGGTACATTTTTCGCATAAATCCGCGAAGGCTTCTAGCAAACTAATTCAGTATTTAGTGCATCATCTCAACTCCCTGTCGATAGGTAGAATTGCGTGTATCATTTCCGCTTTTCGCATTAAATGTTCAAGGCTTTTCTCAAGTCAAATCAAAAAGTAATTTTTTTCCAGCTTCATGGTTAATATAAAGGCTTTTATATAGATATTGTAAACGAATGCGCGCCAGCAGGCAAACGAGCTTTTACTATGATTTGTATTTTAAAACATTTTGTAGTCTTAGTTGTAAGTAGAATATTTATCATTAAGACAATGTGTTTTTTATTGTGCTTTGAAACATGCAAATATTATTTTGTAGAATAAATTGTACTTCTTTATTAGTAGATTGTTCACTGCATCAATTATTTTCTCGAGTTTTGTAAATATGTGTTTTAGTGTATCGGTAACGTAATCGCTTGAAGAGATTGGCAACTGGATTAGGTTCATTATTTTCCAATTTGATGGAGCTTTAAATACAACTTCACGGTATTTCTTAAATATTTTTGCATTGATTGGTCACTTTCTCTGGGTACTTACAATAGGGCAGTTTCTTAGTATCCGATTGAACTGGAATTTTGCCAAATTTGCTGCAAGATTTCAATAACTGAGATTCTCCTCGATTTTTTCAACTGACGCCAGTTTTTGTGCCAAAGACTACGTAATAATACTTGACTTTTTACACGACATAACCAAAATAAAACAATTATTATCTGATATTTATCGACTGGCAGTAAAATCTCAATCATCGATATAATACTCCCACATTTGAAAAGTTGGAGTATTATATCGATGATTGAGATTTTGCCGCAGTCGATAAATATCAGATAATAATTGTTTTATTTTGGTTGTGTCATGTAAAAAGTAAAGTATTATTACGTATTTTTTTTTCTTTTGTTTTCCGATTCCGTATGTATCCATTAAAAACCTTTTTAAAATTATGTCAAAAAGTAAAGTAATCCACATACTAAATTAATAAAACCCTTAAACAAGACTAAAATTACCATTAACTTGCATTTTTGCATAAATAATTGCTAAATGTTCCCTATTAATTTCGAAATCATTTAGGATAAAAACTTTTAACGTCATTTTATGGTCAGCAATAGTATCTCAACATTTGATTTCCATTTCTCTGTGACAAAAATTAGTGACATAATAATACTTAAAGTATTTTCATAAAGTAAGGAGGGGAGCAAAATTATCCTAGGTATCCCAAAACAGTTACGCAAAAATTTGGCGACATTTTAAAAATTGTCAAAGCGGTGTGTTTTGAGTTCTTTCAGTTCAGGGAAAAAAAAAACAAAGGTGAGTATATAAATTGTTTCTCAATATTACTGACCCAGGCAACGCCGGGTATTTTTGCTAGTGATAACTATGATGCAATGGTAAACCAACTTCAGTACTCAAAATCACCAGAACATTAATTTTAGTTCAGAATAGTTACAACTCTAACGCAATATAATCAAATCTCGTTAAAACAAACTCCAAGGGACCTTTAAAATCAGTTCAACTGAACCATAGTTGTCTTATTCAAAGAACAATGCTCTACAAGCCATACGGTGGGGATCGGATCGGAAATATAGTTTGTCTTAGCAGTAATTTGTTTAAAGCATGTTCAAATTAACGACAGGGCTCTTGCGGTCTTGAAAATCCTTGAATTTTATTTTGACTACTAGGGGTTTGAAAAAGTACTTGATTTTCCAATAGTTCCTTGAGAAGTATTAAAAGTACTTGATTTTACTGATGAGTTCTTGAAAATAAATAAAAAACCCTTTTCATACTTGCCAAGTTTTATGTATTACTTTAAAAAAAAATCGTAATTTTCGCATTTTGTGGCTATTTTTTTGGCATTTCAAAATCTGATTGCATCTATCTCTAAAATTCTTCCGGTACTTTTCTTAAAATTTATTATATGCTTTTCATGTGTAAAATATGAATTTGTGGTCCTTGAGTTGCCTTAAAAAGTCCTTGAAATTTTTTCTTGAATGAGAGTGGGAACCATGACAAGGTTTGCCTGTACATTATAACACTTTCAACATGTTGCCAATTCTAAAAAATATATGTTTTGTTTATCAGCTAAGAAAAAAAGAAAAGACTTTTCTTGAGAAATACTGCATTTTTGCTACTTCCATGATCCTAGACAAAAAATAAAGTATTTTTCTTTAATTTTTAGCAAGGCAGAGGAAAAGTCAATTATATTGAATTGTGTTGAACAGCAATAAAACATTGTCTTACTGAGTTTACTTTTTACTTTGTAGAAATTTGCGTTGAAAATTCATGTTTTTTTGTCATACAAACATTTTTTTTCCAGCATTAAGATCTGCATCAACATATGTTTTCAATCTAATACTGAATTTTCTAATTTCTAAAATTTGTTCTTTAGGATGAACCTACAAACAATTTAGACATTGAATCTATTGATGCATTGGCAGAAGCTGTTAATGAATTTGAAGGAGGTGAGCAATATTTCAGCCTACTTTTATTTTGTCTGCTTTAATGAAAAGCTTTTTTTTTGCTTTTGAAGTTAACATTAAAAAAAAATATTTTATTTAATGTTACAATTGTTTGCATTACTTGACTACTTTGATAATCTGACCATTGCTTAATGAATTATGGTATAACTTCTAAAACATGTTGTGTTCTTTTTTTTCTGGATACATTCAAATATGTATGAATAAAAAATCTGAAATATAGACTGCAATTTATACAAAATCATAACATTTAGAAACATGGAGTAATAGCATAGAAATTTGGAGAAAAAAAAAAAAAAACCTTGGTTAAAAGCAAAACCCAGCTGTAATCCTTGATTGCAGAAACATTCATTTTTTACACCTTCTACCTCTCCTTTTTGAGTGTGAAACAAGTTTGTGCGTAAAGCTTATTCACATTGAAAGCATAGGTGAGCATTAAAAAAATATATATATTACACAGATTATTTCTGTGAACTACTTTGAAAGTACAGCATGATGAACATTAAAAATTTTTTTTGTAATTAATATTCGGTTGGCTTTTTTACAAAATTTCACACACTGTAAAACATAAAGTTTACAAATACCTTTGTGCTATAGATGCAAAGAAAATAACAACGTAAAGAAGGCACAAATAAGCAGGGACGCGTGTTTCGACGTTACAAGGAACGCCTTTTTCAATGCAAAAAAAATTGTGAGCTTATGGATGTACAGACCTGCTTATTTGTGTCTTCTTCACGTTATTATTTTCTTTGCATTGTAAAACATGTTAAAAGAATTTTCCACCATTTTCCATGTTTAACTATAAATGAGAAGTTAAGATTTCATGAGCTCATTTAACAAAAATTTATGTAAACCGTGATATATTTTTGTATTAATGTTATTTTTAAAAAGTACTTCATTTTGTATACCTGAATATGTAGTAAACTATATTTTTATTTTTCTTTTCTCTCATGTAAAATCTGATTTTTCAACTTTTCTATTAGTGATATTCATTGATTTAAAAACATTTACAGGAGTGGTGATTGTGACCCACGACGAACGGCTAATCAGAGAAACAAATTGTCAGTTGTGGATAATTGAAAATCAAAACATTGATGAGATTGATGGCGACTTTGATGATTACAGGAAAGAACTGCTTGAATCTTTAGGCGAAACCATCAACAATCCAAGTATAGCAGCACAACAAGCTATGAAACAAGTTGAATGACATTAATAACACTATAGGATATTTAATAAAATTTATTTCCAAATTCTATTTTCTGGAGTCTTAAGATTCTTTATCATATTTACTGGGGAGAGGGAGCGGAATACATAAACAATCTTCGTACGTATTAAGTATGTTTGTGCATATAGGTGTAATTAATAAATATATTTTAAAAATTTAATTTTTGTTATGAATGATGTATAGATGTTAAGAGTCAGGGGTCAATCCAAGATATTTTACCAGGGTCCTGTTTTTGGAATTTTGTGAAAAATAATATAGATTAATATGGATGAAAAATGGTTACGGCTAGAAATATTCCCGATCATTTTTGAGTTCCGGATTTCTGTTGAGAGCCCAGATGATTTTGATTTTCGAATTTTTGTGAAAGGTCCGTTTTTGAGTTTCTGAATTTTGTGAAGGGTCGGTTTTTGAGTTTCTGAATTTTGTGAAGGGTCGGTTTTTAAGTTTCTGAATTTTGTGAAAGGTCCTAAAAAAGGTGTAACCCTAAAAAAGTGTAACTGACCTAATTTCTGTCTAGATCAACCCCTGAGAGTGCATGTGTGTTCTTATAGGAAAACTTAAGAGGCAAATTAATTCATTTAGGGCAGTGGTGCCTAATCTTTCTATTCATGAAGGTCACAACTTATATTAAGAAGAATTTGCGAGCCAAATCATTTTTAAATTTTAAATTCATTTCCTTTTTTTCTTGATAGCATGGCAAAACACAGAAAAGGAGAGAAAAATTAAGAACTAAGAACTGTTGTTATCATTGCTATATGCTTGTTTTATTGATACAAAGTATCTGTTATGTAATCCATTTTCTGAATATTTTAATAAAACTTGCCACGAGTATTCTTAATGCAGAAGGAAGATGATTTGTTGCGTTCGCATATTCCAGAACATAGTTTGAAATTCATAAAATCGATACTAAGCCACATGGATCATCTTCGGGCTGTAGGTAGGTACTCATGTATAAAGAATTGACAGGAATCTTTTTGTCAACTGCCCTCAGGAATCAATCAAAACTCCACAGTGGACTGCAATATATATGTGTAACTTAGAAATTTGCAAATGATTTCTTATCCCGTTGCAAGCTCAAAATCTATGGCACTAACACAATTATTAAAATCAACGAAAGCTTTTAAAACAAAGAGGAAGTACAATGTTGGCATGTCTTAGTGGCAATGGGTTTTCAATTTTTTTTGCCATGAAGCTAAAGAATGTTCCATAGTATTTTTTTATTAATGTCTTATAGGTACTGAATTTTTTTGTTATTTTTTAGCTGCTAAAATAGACTTTTGGATAGTACCTTATTTTCGGGTTGATAGGCGTGATTATACGTGTTTAAAAGCTGAATTTTAACACCTGCAAATTATATGCCAGGGAAGCCTATACAATGAAAAAGTTTTTTTTTAAGTACATGTTATGTTTATTTCTTAAAATAAAGCAAATTAAAAGCAAACCTCCGAAGCCAAACTATAACACCTTTGAACAGTTTTATTTTGAAAAGGGTGACAGCTTGTTAAAGAGAATGCACTATGGCATCATTTCTGCTTATTTTTCCCATTTTATTTTATTTTCCTAGATCCTGTGATAAGGAAGGAGAATAACTTAACCCATTAATGCCTGACATTTTTTTTTTCAAAGATATTTTGTATACTGGTTACAAACAGTGTTTAATGGACAGGAAAAATAATTTAAAAAATATTACGTAATAAATAATGTTTTTATTAAGGAAAGAAAAATCGTCCCTTAAAAGTTTCGATTGCCCCCAGAGGGTACATACTTTGTTTACTAAAATTTTTTTGTGCCTAAGATATAATATTTAAAAAGACATTTAATTAGAAGAAATAAAATCAGCAATTAACATAAACTGGGAATAACTTTGAAAACTTGACTTTTTTTCTTGAGATTGTGAACAATGTCATTTTTGATAAAGATCATATTAAAACTGCTACAGAACACACTTTACTATGGTTATGTGCTGCAATCTGTTAATACTGAATAGAAAGAATACCAAGGTACTAATTGAACACTATTATTTGGTTGAAATGTTCATTTTGGGGAAATTCAGACACTTTTTTGGACCTTCCCTAAAAAGGGACGCTAGGCATTAATGGGTTAAGAAAAAAAACCAACACTAATCAACACATTTAATAAACGAATCCAACAAAAAAGAATATCTAATAGCAATCTGCAAGTGGACCCATCACCAATTCCAGAGAGGATAGGGAAGTAGGGATGTGGTATGGTACAAACCAACTGGAGTATAATAAGATTACTATTAATTGCATTTATCGCCAAAATGTAGAGACATTTGAAATATCTATGATATTAAAACTTTTTCCAAATCAATGTTACTAATTCTTTGCCATTGTTTTACAATGTTATCAACAGGAGTACAGCATAGGTGCTCCTCCATTAAATTTTTAACTAAGTTCTATAAGGCTTATATGCTGATGCGGTGTATATGATGAAACTCAATTTTTTCTTCCCAAATTTTGCAAAGTGCGGCGTATATGGTGGTGCGATTTACCTCTCCGAAGATACGGTACTCATATACCTATGGTTGGAAAAGCTACAAAACATTAGAGCTGGAAGCTGCTGGATTCAAATACTTCATGCTAAATCATTCCTAACACTGGGTTGATCTGCTGACTTAGTACCACACAGTCTATAAAACTCATGTGAGTAGGGCCAAATGGTTTAAGACAAAGGGATGATACTGCTTACTATCATGTGGTTTCTTATGTAATGGAATTTATGTAGTGATTTAAATTTACCAAGGTAATATGTTCATCTCTATGCTAAATGTATTTTTCAAATTCACTCCCTTATCCAGTGTTAAATATATATATTTAAAAGATTTACCTGATGTCCATATCAGTTACTTGATATAAAATAAATATTTTTTTTGGCTATGTTTTGATTTTTTCTCATCAATACATTTCAGTGGAGGGGGGGGGGATTTAACTTTTTGCCAATTTTATTTTTGATAGTTCTATACAGTTATTAAATTCTTTAAAAATATGTAGTTTTATATTCTAAAGAGTACTTTATGCTTAAAAAACAAAAATCTGACAATCAGACAAAATAATACATAGGGGGCTCATAAGACGGATCTTGGAAAATGAATTGCTTCATTATTCAATCCAGATTAAAGATTTATGAAATCACATTTGTTGACTTCTGGGCCATAAAAATGGTAAAATTGACAGTTACTAGAATCGCATAGCATGATTTCACTGAAATGTTTTCCACTGACTGGATAGCTGTTCACAAAATCAAGCTTCAACTGTAAGCAGTCGAACTGACTTCATTTGAACACGTTTTTCTTTTTTCAAAGGACCTACATATCGACCCCCTTCCTATGGTTTGTTGTTCAGGTAAGACTAACTACAATTAAGGTAAATCGTTGATTTTAAACGTCCTTTGGATTTTGTTGAAATGAGGTTCAACTGTATATATGTTAGTAGTTGATAAAATTATAATTAGAATGAAACAATGAAAGATTGAGCTGTAGTTCTCGTAATGAAAAGCTCAAAAATAGTTGCAGAGAGGTAGTTCTGAAACTCTTACCAACTTTTTAATATACAGTAAAATTTTAGTAGAGTTCAGCCTTGTTAATTCAAGCATGTTTAGAATGAATTACTGCTAAGAGGAATTACAGTTCCAATTCCCGACCTATTTAATGTTTGTCCATCAAATTTTTATTTTGATGAAAGTTCAGTTTGGTGAGAAAAGAAAAAAGTTTGACATTAAATGGCTTGAAAAATTTTTTTTAGTTTTGATAGTGTACTATTTTTTTCTTGCATATATGATAAAATAATTGCAAATGTCAAAACTTATTTGTTCATTGATTGTTTAACACATGGTAGGCAGCCACGCTGCCAAGTGTGAGCAAACGTGCAAACTTAAAGTATGAGTAACTAAATAAAATAGAATATAATCAAGACATTCACAAGAGTCACCAGAAATGTTCCTGTTAACCCACGAAAAACGTGTTAATGAAAATCGGTAAAACTTTAGCATTTCTGATTGATTCCATACTTTAGCTGTAAAAATATGTTTACGCTTACTTTTGATGGATTAGTCGGGATGAGAGATTTACCATATTGCAACTGCCAAAATTTCAAGGGTGGGAGGGGATTTGTCCCCTCTTGATTGTCTACAACAGAGGGGATTTGAAGAGGATCACAATATCTCTTATTCAAATGCTTTTATTTCAAAAGTTATAAAAGTATGAAATAATACAAGTTGTATTTTCTCAAAAAATCATATAAATTTATTTTATTTTAAATACAATATATTATTTGATCAAACATACAAAATGCATTGTTGTCACTTCTAAAAGAGTTGAAAAACTATGAAAAAGGCACTTTGTGCCTCCATAAGAGGAAAGAGGCGGCCATAATTTTGATTACAAAACTTTAAATTTGATGAAAAAAGAAGAAAAAAAAATCATACTGTATGAAATGTCAAAATAATGCAAAACGAAAAAGCAATGAGTGAGAAAGAAGTCCACTTTTTTTTTGTTATTTTCAGTGGTTATGCTTTTTACCAAAACAACAAAAAATGCAATCATTAAAAAAAATTTCCATTAGCTGCACAACAATCTGATGTAGTTTCATAAATGATTTTCATACTTTTCCATTACAGGTGAGCACTTAGGAGACTTGCTTACTACGAACCTTGACGCAAACAAGAAAACAGCATTTGTATCACTGCCACGTTTGCTCCTCTTTTTCCTACTTAACATTTTAATGAAATATTTAATGTTTGTTATAATCTGGATGTAGTCAGTTGGCAGATTTTTAAACATTTTAATGGAGCTTTTAGCATTGTATTTAGTTTTTGGAGTATTTTATTGTAACTTTTCATACTTTCTCTTTTATTTGCCGGATTATTTTTCCTATTAATAGCTCAACTATTTGGCGACTTATTTTACACTTTAATTATTTGACAGATTATGCTACATTTGAACCCTCTGGCTGCATATCAAGCTATTTTCACGGGCAATGAAGAAATGACAAACATTGCTCATGATGCAATTTAAAACCTTATTCCCCAATTTCATCGTTTAAATGTGAGCAATGAATTTTCTGAAGAATTTACACTGCTCTCTCGGTGTTTCATCGAAAGTGAGTTGTTTGCTGTTCAAAAAAATTGGGGAAAAAATAGCAATGTTGCTCGAATTTAGCCTGAAAAATATAAAAATAGAACTTTCCCTTGAACTTTGCTATAAGATTTATAATTTTAAGGGTAACTTTCTTACATACTTCATGAAATTTAGTTCACAAATTTAACCTTGATTTTTCACACTTAAAAGAAATACTTATATTTTTAAGTGACTTAGTAAGAAACAGCAGTCAGATGGTTAATGATTTCATTGAATTATTTTACACTCGAATGGCTTTACTAAACTATTTGTTGGATTATTTTTTGTTTAATGAAACTATTAGTTAATACTTGATTAATATAATGAAAAACGGTATCTAGAAGTAATTTCTACGTAATTTTTACCAAACAAGGTGCTAAAGGATATACGAAACTGTCTTGAAGATCAAAAATGTGCCACGCGACGAACCTATTATGGAAAAGTACCATGATATTCTTAAGCACAAACATCAATTTGATAACTTTTTTACTCAAATATGTTTCCATTCACAAAATTAGAACACCACAAAAGTGCCATTCATCCATTTTCTAAGCGTATCCTACTGTCATGCTTTGTAGGCCGCATATATGGCTTCTCGATAGTTCTCTCGCTCCACAGGATAACCTCTACTTGCAGCAAATTCTTCAAGTGCAACCTCTGGTTTGTACCTCAGCTTTTCCACCATATATCTACAAATCATATATCCCGTACGATTTATCCCATGAGTACAATGCACACCTATAACTAGATCGTTCCGGGAGTTGTGCATCACGAAGTTTTTAACGATGTCACAAAATTTAAAATAGCAATCATCGCTTGGGACGTGATGACCAACCACACCAATTTTTTCATAAGCTACATTGGCATCCAGGAATTCATTGGGTTCGTAGTAGGCAGGGAATTTATACGTTAAATCTATCACTAAGGCAAGATTTGGTATGCGGACCATGGCTTCTTCGGGAGTCCATAAGTGCTGTTGCATATCTTCCGTGAGAAATCGACGATACGGCAAGGGACATTTGAAAGGAATAAGTCGAACGCCAGGAATTTCACTTTTTACTGGATCGTAATCAAACCATCCATCTGGATAACTTTTATTTTTCTTTCCACCCATCGTTAATATTTTCTAAACTAAAAAGCTTTGAAGATAAGTAGACTTCGAAAGTTTTGTTTTCGTTGAGTTGGACTGACAACAGTTGTAGTCACAGTTAACCTCATCAAACCTATTTGCTTTTTCTTCTGTGTTATGCAAAACTATTTACTTTGACGGGAAAATTTTCATTGCTCTATCACATGATTAATTTGAAAGAGCGAAACCTATGATCGTTCCAAACAACTTCTAAGAAGTAAATTGGAAAGGTATATTAAAAAATCCTTGTAACTGTGACCGACTTTTCATGAATGTAAACAATCGATTTTTTGTAAACAAAACCTTGTTACATCACTAAAAGCATGGATTAATTTAATAATTTTTAAAAATACACATCCAATTTTATTCCAGCACATTTATTGTTTGTTGCAATTTGTAAGTGGATCTATTTTTGAAAAATTTTACTATGCCAATTCATTGTTCGAAATGCGAAACAAACAGGGCCACAGTGAAACGTCCCAAAACTGTAAGTGAAGTATTTTTAAAACCGAAAATCTGTATTCTCTTTCTTCGAAATGCTTTGTAGATTTTGCAATACAGGAAATATCCTGAGTTTTCAAAAAAAATCTTCGAAATTTCGATTTATTTTTTAATACTTTAATGGAACTTAAAATTTTCAAAATTGATCTGAGAGAGAGATTTTGGAATTTTACTGTCATTTTTCTCTCCAGTTTTGAGAAGAATTGTTGCTGAATGATTGAAAATGTTTACATTTATTAGTTTTTTAAATGGAATATTGAAATACATAAAAGAAAGATTTGATTTTGGCAGCTGAACTCGACAATATAATAGCGCTGTCAAAAATACTTTTTACTACATTGTTGGCAAGTAGCACTAGTTGCAGAAAAACCAGTATATACAAAGGAAATATAATTACACATATTAAAATAATTCTAACAGGAAATGAAATTATTGACGCCAGAAATTTAAGGATTGCATCAAACTCCAAAGTATCGAAATATTAGTTAATTATTGCGAAAAAAGGGGGGTTGTGTAATATGTAAATAAATGTTCCCTGGTTCATTAGAAGCTTTTAAGCGGTAGTATAATTGAAGATACTGTAGAATAAAAGCTTTTAAGGACAACTACTATTTCAACGAATGTTGTTCGTTGTGTGGTGTTTTTAATGCTTGCTGAAAGGGAATTTTGATGAATCTGATTTGAAATACTCTTCATTTAGTTTAACATTATCCTTCACTAGTCTGTATAGTAAGTTGAGGCTCTTTAGAAAATAAAATACTCAAAAACTATGGCCTTATTTTGTGACTGAATATTACTATTACTATTACTACTTATATCAATATTTACAGATAAAGTTCCTAACTGAAATGTTGAAACATTGCCAAGATATTGAGCCAGTCTGCATAACTTAATTACCACATTTGATTGTTAATTGAGTTTGGAACGGAATATTTGAGTTGGTGCATTTTAATTTTTTGCTCCCAAGTTTACACATGGTGAGATTTACCCCCTGTATGAGAAATATCCTGATATTTATTATTTTTGAAGCAATTATGTTCAAATGATTTTGAATGCATTATTTAAAAACCTAAAACAAAATAACTTTCATTCATTTGTGAATATTGTTATGAAAATCCTTAAAGGGCCATGCTGTGTGCCGTGAATGTTTCTTTGCCGTATTTGAAGAAGAAGTTCATGAGACCATCACTAGAGGGAACCTTTTTCAGCAAGGAGAATATGTAGCTGTTGCTGCATCTGGAGGAAAAGGTATGCACTCGTCATAAATTAATTAATAAAAACAATAGATTAAGGAGATTAATTCAAAAATAGTAGAGAAGTTTTGATAAATTGCCTAGAAAAGAAAATCTATGTCAGTGGTTCAAAAGCATTTTTGACTTGCATAGAAAAATATGAGTTAAAAACTCATTTTAAGTGCCCATCAGTAGTTTTTACCTTAAATGCTCTATGGTAGATTGCAACACATTATGATGTCAACCAAAGAATTTTTAAGGGATCTTAAGGGTCTTGGAACAAATGGGATGATCCTGCACCACGAGAATGCGTCTGAACATTCTGCATAAAGAACACGGGATAATCTTGGATCACAAGATATCACAAGGGTGCCATACCCTCCCTACTCGTCAGATCATGCACCCTGTGACTTTTTTCTGTTCCTCAAAATTGAAAATAAAATGCAGAGAAGGAGATTTGGCATTGCAGAGGAAACTGTCAGATATTGAAATCACCTTTACCAGTAAAGTAAAAATGAGCGGTAATCATCATTTAAAGACTGGTTTTCCGAAATGGACCCATGCATTATAGCCAATGGGTTGTATTTCCAAAAGTTTGTTAATGAATTTATTTTTCATTGTGAAGTCTTAAAAACTTTTTGAACCACCTCATAAAAGCCAATAATGTAATGAATTCATAAAAGAGTTCATTGTAAACAGGGCTCATTTTCCATCAAAATAAGTGTTAGAGTCTTGTGCAATTTGAAATATGTTCTCCTTGTGCGTTTGACCTCCCCCCACCCATAAGATTTATACTACTCAGATTCCAAACTAGACTGCCACAAGGGCTGGCCCCCTATTTTCATACTAACTGACATAGACTCTTGTGAGCCCTTACGAATATTTTCCTTTGTTGTTAATAATTGTTTGTTTTATCTTTCTATACGGCAGAAAATAAATTAATTGGTCAAGACTTCCTTATTATAAATTTTTTCTAATGCAGCATTTCTTTCTTTAAGCTATTCTTTTATTTTTTAAGGATAAGTTTTATTTATTTTTTTAGGGCAGTATAGTAGTTTCAGAACAGTTTTTTTCATATTTTATGTTTAATCTCACAGTTTTTTACATCTCTTTGAAGAAATAAAATCTGTATTGTAATAGACCTTTAAAAAAATTTTTTTTGACACTTTAAAGCAAAAGTAGCCTTTTTGAAGACTTAAGTTCTTTAATTTCTTTTAAAAACCTAGTTCTGTGCTTAGTTTAATATTTTCTCCATGTTTGATGCATTGACTATAATTCATTTGTTCTCTTCTCTAAAAATTAGATTTTAATAGTAATTTATTAAAACTTTTGCACAAAAAAGAAAAATTCACACAATTTTTTAAAACTAATCCTTTTCCTTAAAAATATTTAGAAATAACCAAAAAATAGAAACATCAAGCAAAGTGTTTGGATATACCTGTGGGTACGTAATTGTAATTCGTACGCAGAAAATTAATTGCTATTTTTCTTAATTAGATTCAACGGTACTAGCATATGTTTTGAAGCTTTTGAATGAACGCTATGGGTATGGACTTCGTCTGGTACTTTTGTCCATTGATGAAGGTATCACTGGGTACAGAGATGATTCTTTGGAGGTGAAAATGTTTTCTTCATAATTTCTCAAAAGATTTTGATATTAATGTGAGCTAGCACAAGTATGAAAATTGATTTTTATTTTTTAAATTTGGAGAACATAAACATACTTTATTGAAGTGTACACTGAAGTGACAAAAGTCATGGGATACCTCTTAATATCGTGTCGGCCCTCCTTTTGCCCGGCGAAGTGCAACAACTCGACGTGGCATGGACTCAACAAGTCGTTGGAAGTCTTCTGCAGGAATATTGAGCCATGCTGTCTCGATAGACGTCCATAATTGTGAAAGCGTTGATGGGGCAGGATTTTGGGCACGAACAGACCTCTCGATGGTGTCCCATAAATGCTCAATGGGATTCATGTCGGGCGATCTAGGTGGCCAAATCATTCGTTGGAATTGTCCAGAATTTTCTTCAAACCAATTGCGAACAGTTGTGGCCCGGTGACATGGCGCATTGTCATCCATAAAAATCCCATCGTTGTTTGGGTACATGAAGTCCATGAATGGCTGCAAGTGATCTCCAAGTAGCTGCACATAAGCATTTCCAGTCAATGTTCGGTCCAGTCGCACTAGAGGACCAAGTCCATGCCATGAAAAAACAGCCCACACCATTACGGAGCCACCACCAGCTTGAACAGTGCCTTGCTGACAGTTTGGGTCCATGGCTTCGTGGGGTCTGCGCCACACTCGAACCCTACCATCGGCTCTTACCAGCTGAAATCGTGACTCATCGGACCAGGCCACGGTTTTCCATTCATCTAGGGACCAACCGATATGCTCACGTGCCCACGAGAGTCGCTGCAAGCGATGTCGTTCTGTCAGTAAAGGCACTCGAGTCGGTCTTCTGCTGGAATAGCCCAAGAAATCCAAATTTCTCCGCACAGTTCTAGCAGACACGTCCATTGTACGTCCCACATTGATTTCTACGGTGATTTGACGCAGTGTTGCTTGTCTGTTAGAATTTACGACTCTTTGCAGACGTCGCCGGTCTCGATCTTTAAGTGCAGGCGGTCGACCACTGCGCTGTCCATGGTGGGATGTTATGCCTGAAATTTCATACTCTCGGCACACTCTTGACACAGTGGATCTGGGAATGTTGAATTCTCTAACGATTTCCGAAATGGCATGACCCATGCGTCTAGCTCCAACTAACATTCCGCGTTCAAAGTCTGTTAATTCACGTCGTGCGGTCATCATCACGTTAAAACCTCTTCACATGAATAACTTGAACCGAAATGAAAGCTCTGTAAAAGCACTGCGCATTTATACCTGTTCTATGCGATGCTACTGCCATCTGAAAATTTGCATATTGCTATCCCATGACTTTTGTCACTTCAGTGTAAATTGCGAAAAATTGCACATGTACCATTGTACATGTGCTGGAGTTACATTGTTCCTTTTAACAATGCATGAAGTTATTTACTTTGAGATGTAAAAATTGCCAAAATGTTTGCATACAGGTCGGAAATTTAATTGTAAGCTACTAGTTTGTTTGGCACTCTTACTTTCTATAAGATGATTTTTATCTCCAGCTTAGTTACTATCTAATCCAGAGTGCTGAGTCCTAATGTGGACAAAACAGCAGTCTCTGGATGACATAACCGAGATAATTGCTGACTGTGTATTTCTGCCCTAGCCTTGGCTATAACTTACTGCTTAATTTGATATGTAAGTAATTTGAGTAAAATTGAGGTACTTTGCAGCCTCAAGCTAACATTTTTTTCTTTGATAAAGGTTTCTTAAACTCCTAAACACATTTGTCTTCAAAAAGAAGGAAAGAAAAAAAACCTCAATCGACAAAATAGTTGATTGCAACTTTCTGTAAATTAAAAATCTTTCATTTTTTCTCTAACTTTGTGACTTTTGTTCTGCAAAGTATTTTTATCAGCCTAAAAAAAAGTTTGGATGTTTGAACTATATAGGTGTAATTTGGCCTCGAAAAGTGGGGGGGCAAACTTTTTGTAAGGGTTTCTTTTTTCAGTTAAAATAATGCAAAATGTACTTTTTCAAAAAAAAAAAAAAATGATAATAATAATAATAAAATAATCATAATAAAAATAAATAAATAAACAAATAATAATAATAATGATGATGATGACAATAATAAAATCAAAAAATCGAAAAACTTTTTACGAAATGTATGTGTTAAATGTTTTAAAAACAGAACAAGGCAACAGAGACGAGAAGAGTACATCTTACTCTCTGTTACTGAGAGTACATCTTAAAGAAAACCTGCAGAGGAATTAGTTGCTAAAATTTCACATGTGAAATAGGCATTCTTCATTCATTCGGTCAACTTCTGGAATTACATTTACTAATCTTAATGAATTCAGGAAACATAAATTAGTAAAAGCGATATTGATTTAACCATTGTTGGGAGCAAAAGGTCTTATTAGCAATGGTAACATTTGGAAGAAAAATTTTCTTTCACAAGGATTCGAAACCAACATCTTTAAAGTGTTAAAGCTGAATCAACTAAGATTCAAAAAAATTGAAAAGCTGGGTGATAAACATAGAATGTGAAATAACTCGTCGAATCGAAACTGTATTTCAACCAATAAAATTTATTGCACTGAAAAACTCAATATGTTTGGCAACAACCATTCCGTATTAATAAACTGAAAATTTATTCTTTCCATTTTTTTTCAACAGGTAGGTCTTGAAATCTTATCGATTTCTAAAATCAATCTCAGTTCTTACTGGTTTTTTAATCCATGCTATACAAAAAATCTCTGCTCTAAAAATCAAATTTACATACACTGAGTCATAACGTGCGCAACAAGTCAGGAATATCAAAAGCTATAAAATAAAATGTGTAATTAAAAGTTACATGTATTAACGAACAGCAAAAAGGAAATAAAAATTAGTTTAAATTTACAAATTAAATATATTAACCGTGAAAACAAGTATAAATCTGACAAAAGAAAACATATTCAACCAAGCACTAATGAAGGGTAAGGCGCCTTCCTTTCATCTCTGCCTTTGAAGAAAATGCATTGATGACAGCATCTTTATCTATTATAATGTCCCTTTCAATGTTCAATAACGCAAGGTCTGATAATCTTTCTTGCCCTGTTGTGCAGCGCAGATACGTTTTGAGTCTTTTTTAATGAAGAAAAGCTTCTTTCACTTGATGCGGTGTTCAATGGTATACATAAGAAAGTTTTATACAATGTATGAAGACTTATAAATCCATTTCTTATATCGTGTTACTTAATGTATTTGATTTTGTTTTCCAAGTTATCCGTCTCTGTTGAGCTTTTAAATATGCGATTAAAAATTTGAACTTCAGCTTTGATTTCTTCTAAATTTAAACCGTAGAAATTGGAAATCAGTTCCAAACTTTGGATTCTAGGTTCATTTTCTGTCAAGACATCTGAAAACGCCACAATTTCTCAATTTCATTAATAATTACATCTAAAACTTTAAAATAATTTTCGATTCTATAGTGGTCTTTCGGAGTAGTTGTAGATTGTTTATCTCCGCCTCCTAATTTCTGGTGCACACGCTTGTGTCTTTGAATGTGAGGAGGTTTAAAACCCATAGCTGTAGAAAGATCGGAAGTAGTTTTCCACAAATTTTCAAACTCTTGATCTGTTCTAAGATTTTTTAAGATACTCTTTGTTTCCTTGACCATTTTTAATACGTTGTTATAATTTATTTTTGGTGACTGTAAATATTTAGACAAAATGTTAAGAGATAAAAGTAGAAAGACTAACCTATTTGTTAGAGATCTATTATCTTCTACTTCGTAACTTTTTATCTTTGCCAAACTTGGAGGAAACTGGAGATGGATCTTCTGACACTGCAACTCTAAACTCTAGTATTGACTAGTGGCTTGACGTGCCCTATACCCTTGTAGAACCGAATCAACAAGTGGACTTTTTTTCCAATCAAAATTCAAAATTAGTTTCATCAGCGTATCCTAACTAACAGGGGCTCAAGGTGTAGGCGTGCATCTTTTTAAGAACAATTTTTTCGATTGGTGGGATATATGTTGCTGTGACAGATGCTCAGATAGACTAGACATTCTATTTGCTAATTAACCGGAGACAGATAGTCTGTACACGCCTCCTAGTTTTGCGGTATACCACACACATGCATAGTAAACCAATAAAAATTAACTTAATTAATAATCCGACAACTGACAAAGGCAATCCGACAACACACGTACATATTGTGAAGCGATAAATGAAGTACTAAAGGTTACCGGATTACCTATAGAAATAACCCGACAAAGGTAATCCGACAAAGTCAAGTAGCTGTACCTTTCCATTCATGAGAAATTTTTGTTGTCTGCGGCCTCCAGTTATTCATAACTTGAGTGAAAAAATCGTGGGAAAGAGTTAGATATTCCCATACGCCTTCCATGGTGGTTTGATCTAGAACTTAGTCTGATCCATATAATAGTGGAAGAAACTAATAATAGCTAATAACTTCCATAAATAATGACAGATGTTAAAGAACACTATCTTAACTCTTTATACCAAGATAAGCTTCAAGTCCTTCTCACAACTTTAAAGGGACTGACTTCCATGAAACCATCAAGGATCCAAGACACCGTCAAAGCTGAAACACCACCTTGAGCGTTAACTCGGGAGCCGGCTCTCAAGAGAATCATGCCCACCGTAGGTCAGCTTAAACTGTAGAATCAATGGAATCAGAACTGTATTCCGGGCTTCGGCTACATCTAAATAACTACAGCGGATTGTCAGTGTTGCAATTAAAAAAAAAGGAATTAAAAACAGAGAGAGGGCTAATCTGAATCAGAGTCGAGGGGGGAGGGGGGGAACTGTACTGTAGCATTTATTTTAAAAAATGTCATGTAAATGTTTCTTTACAAAATAATAAAAAGAAATTAAAAAAGAAAAACATCAATTAAATTTGCCAATAAACTTTCAAGTATCAGCTACAAGTATTGTTTTATTATGCAATTTTATCATCTTTTTTCGTTCAAATTGCTTTTTTCGAAGATACCTTAAGCAACGTAAATTGAACAGATTTTGTCCTTTCAGCCCCTTGTTTGACCATGTGTGTCTAGGAAGGTCTTATGGATAAAATCAGACCCTATTTATTGCTTAAAAGCAGTTTCCAAGGAAAAGGGGGTGGGGCCTTGCTATCAGGAAGAGAGGTTGCTTCCTTGTACCGAGACTGTCTCTGTGTTTAAAAAGTGGGAACTTGGAACAGTTTACTGGAAGAGGCGGTAAGGAGCAATGGAGTAGATAGCTTTAAGAGGGCCATTGATCTTCATTGGGGTCTTTAATTTGAGTAGGACCAGCCCAGTTGGGCCCAGAGCCTGCTGCTGGTCGTCGCATTTGTATTGTATTGTATTGTATTGTATTGTGTCCCGTCTTTTCCTACAGTGGTTACATTTAGGAAATTACATTTTTTCTCGTTTGAAAATAAGGTATGCATCATTTGACAAACAATTAAAAAAAAATTTCCTTAAAAACTAGGGGGGCAAAATAATAACTCTGCCCCTGGACCAAAAAAAGTAGGGGGGCACTTGCCCCCCTATGCCCCCCCTAGATTACGCCACTGTTGAACTAGTTTCCAGATTTATTTTTGAAAATAGCTTTTTCAAAAATATTTAAATAAATGTTTTTGTCAATTTGTATTTTATATTTTTGTTATAAGTTCAAAGTAACTTTTAACATATTGGTATTTTTTTTTCTAATTTGAGGTTTCTTTGATTTCAGTCAGTGAAAAGAAATGAGAAAGATTATGGCATCCCTTTGAAAATCTTATCTTATAATGTAAATACCTTTTTTATTTTCAATTTCTCATTTGTCTTAAATGTCTTATAAAATTTGTCTTATTATTTTCAATGTGAGAGAAACAATGTTGTGATGCACAAAATGGGGTGTATGAATTATGTGTACATGTTTTTGGCTTAGAATGAGTGCTTTCAGATTACTCTAAAATAAGTGTATGCAAATATATTTTCAAGTTTGTGCATTTCAACTTTGTTTCTTGATTCTCCTCAGAAAGGTAAACCTTTAATGCATAAACTAATATGCTTAAATTTATATTTTTATGTACATTTTCTTCTGAGTGGAAAATTCTATTCAACTTTAAGTTTAATAAATGATTATTTAACTCAAAATAATTGTTTGAAATGTTGTTGGAAAATTTTGCTTCTGAAAAATTTCAGAGAAGATTGGATTTTTTTACTTTTTTATAACAAAGTTTTTTTTTCCATTTTTGCAATATTTTAGGAGCTTTATGGCTGGACTATGGATAACATAGTGAAAGAAGTTGGTCGTAAGAATAATTGTAAGTGTTTCTTGAACTTTATTTCTTATTTAAAATCAGGTTCATTGGAATTTATCAAAGCATTTTTTTTTAAATGATGTAAAAACTTTCTTGTATCATCAACCTTTTATTGTACAAACCATGAATCTTTTTATAGGGGGAAAAATATAGTAGATACCGTATTGTCCCACATTAACTGGCATGTTGAAAAAAGCGAGGTTGACCTGCATGCCGAAAAATTTATTTTCGGCATGCCAGATAATTCAAGGTTTATTTTGTAACAAAACAAAGGTAAATCCCCCTCCCCTCGCTTTTAACCGATAAGCAAACCACTGCAAGGAAAAGTAATAATAAATCCCCTAACTAATCTCTTTTTCAACAAAAAAACAAATTTCGGGTGGCGAGATGTAAAAAACCATGGAAGTTGTTGGTGCGTTATCTTGCTATAATGAAGTTGAGTAATAGGAATAATTAATCAAAAATAAATAATTTATTGCTTAAAACAATATGCATTATAACATACTTTAAATCAGACTCTGAGTTTGACTGATTTTAGGGTAACAGAGTTGAAGTGAGTCATTTTCCTTCTGACTTTGCAGTCCTGCTTTAAACAAGAGCATCTGTTCTACATGAATTGTTTTCCATTTATTCAAGAGAAAAATTTTGAAACTGTGATGACAAATTAAGAAGAATTATTTGAAAATGTGTAAATGCTTGAAGTAATTTAAGATTTATGACTAGATAGTTAATTAATATATGCATTTGATTTGTTAAATGAAGAGCTATCAATTCAAAACTAGGCTATCATAAACTCAAATTGTCTGTGGAGTTAAAGAGCAATTTGGAAATGCTTTTAAATCTTTTTATGTATACGAATTGAAGTTAAACTTTTTGTTACAATGTGATCAATACATGTAATTTATTTTATTTATTATTATTATTATTTTTTTTTTTTTGAGATTTTGTCTTTCAAATGAAATAAATTTTATAGTTTTGCTTTAGTTTTGTTTTTAACAATTTAATGTGTTGTTACTTCATTTTTTTTTTGTAATTGTAATAAAAATTAGCTTATTTAATAAAATATCTTACTCTTATGTTTAAATTAGTAAAAATATCACAGGTCAGCATTTATTTTTTGAATGAGCAGGTTTTAGTATTTAGCTTAAAATGTGCATTTTACAGGTACATTTTGTGGTGTGTTTCGTCGACAGGCCTTAGATCGAGGGGCAGAAGTGCTGGGAGTGGATAAATTGGTTACAGGTATTAAAGTATATTGTAAAACATTTTATATTTTCAAATTTGTCTAATGCTTTGTTTTTAACCCCTATGTAAAAAAGGAAAGAAGTTTGTCCTAAGTACTTATGTATGTTTTTGTACTTGTGTCATAGCTGCCGACTCTCCCGATTCATTTGAGAGACTCCCAAACTTCGATGCCCTCTCCCAAATTTCTTCATGAAATCCTCTGAATTTCTATCAAAATAAAAAAATTCTGCGCCCCCCCCCCCCAAAAAAAAAAGGATTCAAACACAAGGATTAAAACTGTTTATTATGTCTGATCATGTCTGAAATATATTCATTTCATTTTCTTTCTTTGTAAAACTTTTATTTCATAAAAAGTGCAAAAAAAAAAAAAAAACATTTCCAATTTTTCTCTGGACATCCTAAACTTTTATCTGCAGTAAGGAATATTTATTATCACTTGAGAGAAGAAACGTCATGTCTTTTAAAACATTTTTTTTCCCTCCAAACTTAAATTTTTATTCTTTTTACTTCTACTAGGTAAAAATAATAACTCCAGCTTCCTAACTTCCCGCATTATACTGGCTTAGTTTAGAAATCTGTAGTATTTTAAAAATCCTTTTTATACACAAACTTTTGTGGCTAAATTTGTTCATTCAAAGTTTCATTAAAAAAATAAACATATATGGTTAAAAAAGCACAAATGCACTTTTACACTTTCTTAATGTTAATTAATAGAATTAACGCTTTTTTTAACTTTGTATTTTTTACTTTTTAATTTTATCTCAAAGGTATTTCTCAAAGACTCATTAGCTTTGTCCATAAGACTCCCTAATTTTCATCTTTAAATGTTGACAGCTATGCTGTGTGTCTATCTGTAGCACTGTAGCACCTAAGTTAATGAAGGCTAGCTTCGAGCTAGGTTAATTATTCATTGTAAGTAGTTTTT
Organism: Uloborus plumipes; assembly: GCA_038373865.1. Lineage (NCBI taxonomy): Eukaryota > Metazoa > Arthropoda > Arachnida > Araneae > Uloboridae > Uloborus > Uloborus plumipes. Next base: position 79,326 of record JAXGGA010001840.1, read on the forward strand.
ATAATGAAGTGTAATAGTGTATATTAAAATATCAGCGAGGCAGTTGAAAATAGAAGTTCTGGGTCTAAGTCCTGAATGACTGTACCTTAATTGAAAGTACCAATTTCTTATTAATAAGCTGTCATGCTTACTGTTTTCTCCTAAAAGTATTTTTCTAATTATTTACATTGTCCCATTTTTTTCCTTTGTATTTCTAGGTCACAATGCTGATGATGTTGCCGAAACTGTTTTAATGAATGGTAAGTTTTAGTACAATTCTTAGCGGTATTATCTGCTATAGATGTAAAATTACTGTGTTTTTATAATTTAGGATAAATAATCCAAAATTCCTAAATATCTGGGTATTTTTGAATTAAATTTATAATTTAATAGTTATGTATATAGTTTTAGAGATCTTTGCAAAAGTATTTTAGTTTTTCCTTCTCTAATAAGAAGAAGACATTTTGTATTTTGTTCAAATTTTCTTAATTGTCAGGTGAATTGGAAACAAGTCAAATCACCCAGTTTTCATGTCATTTTATGTCATTATTTGGTTATGCATCTTAATCTCAACCCATTAAAATGGAGGCAGGGACATCATTTCAAGTTTTTCCGGGGGGGGGGGGGGGCAAAGGGTCCAAACACAATGCAATTTCCTCAAAAAACATAAAAAACCACGCCCACTTATATGTAAATACATTAATTTCTCAAAGTCCGGGGGGGGGGGCAATTGACCCCCCCCCTTGCCCCCCTAAAGGACGGACCTGAATAGAGGTGAGATATATAGAAGTTTTAGATTGTTAATAAAAACAGGTATGCACATGCTGCAACCTGTTTCTGTATGCAGTGCATCTGATTTGATTGCTGAATCCATAGTTTTAAGAACTACGTGTACATTTGAAAATGATTTCTATTTCAGTTCTCAGAGGTGATATTGCTAGATTGCAACGATGCACCAATTTAATAACAGTAAGTGTTTTTCCTTCTCCAAAATATGAAGTTTAACATTTAATCACAGAATATATATTTCTGTTTATTATGTGACCATAATATGCTGTTGCTGTTTAATGTTTCTTTATAGGTAGAATTTATTCTAATATTGAATTAAATAATCTAATTATTTGCGTTCTTGAGGAATGTAAAGTTCAAAAAAATTTTTTTTTTCATTTATATGATTTCACTAGCAATGTTCAATGACTTTGTCCACATACTGTTGGTCCTGCTTAGTCGGGTAACGGATAAATGAATTCCCCGCCTATACGAATAAAACATTCTGGAACCATGTCATAGATGCAATGTTAGAGATCCCCGCTTCATCGAATAATATTTCTTGAAACCGACAGTATTCGTCTATGCGGTACCGACAGTATTACATTAAACCAACTAAGCAAATTATAGAAGTGTTTAGTCTGTTTATTTTATGATTATATTTTTTTGGGTTGGAAGTGGATTATTATTGATTTTTTTTCTAAAGCGACATCACAACATTGGGGAAATTGGAAATTCTAGCTTTACTCAACTATCAACTCCTTTTTTACCATCAATATTAATTTATTTTTGTCACTAAGTGTGGTGTGAAAGTTACCAGTTTATAATCTCGAAAAAAAAAAAAAAGAAAAAACTACTGAATTATATTTCTAAAAGCAGTAGGGCTTGACCAATGGCAAATTTTGGCGGATGTGCCGATGGCGATTGTTGGTTGATGGTTAAAAGACAGCAGATGGGCCGAAATTTTCTCCACGTTAGCATTGGCGACCGATGCTGATGGAGAAACATAATAAATGGCTCTGAAATGTGCGTTTTAAACATTTTTAGGAACAAAAAGTATTCAATATACTGCCCTGTGGCAGAAAGCTGCCGACATGGCGACATTGTCTCAGAATCAAGGAGACAGTGCAGAAAGATTTTTGTGATTGGGAGGAAAAAAAGGCTAAGAAAAAAAAATAATATAAAACAGCCACCAGGGAAAAAACCTATGAATCTATAGTATTAATGTCAACATTTTTGTATACATATAAACACCTTGTGTTACTGTAACCGGTTGCATATATATTTATTATTGAAGAATATTAGAGTGTTGCAGAAATAAATTGGCTCTAGAAAATTTGTCGCAGAAAGCTGAAAAAAATTCTACCACAGGGATATACTGTAGTAATCTACACAAGTTATAGTTTAAATAAAAATGACTGGGCATATAATGATGATAGTATAATAGGGGCAGGGGCCGTTGACACATTTTTAATTCTAATTTTTTAATGAAAATGTCACATAGAAAATCACAGAAAAGTGGAGAGAAATACGTTGGCAATAAGTTTTTTACAGAAAGATAAGGTAAAAAAGAGGGGGGGGGGGATTCACAGGTATGTAATGAAAAGGCACACTAGCAATTAAAAGTGCAAAGTTAAGAAATGAGTTCAAGCGAGATATAGGAGAAAAAATGCTCAATTATAAGTATCGTAGTGCATGATAGCCATGGTACATATTAAAAATTAAAATTTTTACATTAAACTAATAGGTAAAATCTGAAAAAGCAAAATCCTCAAAAAGTAATCCTCCCTTACAGCTGGACACCTCACAGTAACGGTTAAAACTTCCGATTCCGTGATTGTCTGTCAAGTGGAAGTTTTATCACAATTTTTAAGACTCTCATCAAAGCTTTCATTCCAAAGTGTCTGCTATGTTGGGAAAATTTCGGTATCTGCACAAAATTAGGAAAATTCCAAAACCTAGAACTGTGTTGGTGGTCCCTTTGCTGCTCGAATTTTGAGCCACATGCAGTATGCAGTGTATACTTTTCATTATGAAGGAAAAAAATATAGAAAGATAGAATTTCCCCTTTTGAAAACATAGGGAATTTTTCCAAAAACCACCGGCCATGCATCGGTTTTTAGATGTTTTCCAAAGCCGATAAGCCAATGTTTTCTCCAAGTTAGAATCAGCAGCCGGTGGATAAAATTGTCAACCATCAGTCCCGATGCATCAGTCAAGCCTTCAAAAGCAGAAGCTAAAAAATATATTCTTGTTTTTCAGGACTCAGAGGGTCTCATTCCGCGTTGCAAGCCGTTCAAGTACACGTATGAGAAGGAAATTGTGATGTATGCATATTTCAAGGGATTGGACTATTTTTCTACAGAATGTATATATTCCCCCAATGCTTACAGGTAGTTTATTTCATTTTCATTCAAATATTTCAATTATAACTCACAAAGAGAATTAAAAAAAAAAAGCACTCGCAAAGGTACCTCTTCACACTCTCCAGTGTCCCCTGTACCTACCACAACTTGTGGTTTAACCGGGATGGGGCCCCGAAGTGCTCTGTTCTTTTTTTGATCCAGACCAAGGGCCAAGCAAACCCTTAAAAATAAGTGCATTACACTTAAAAAGTGATATGTACAAACAGTGATGATAGATAAAGCGTAAAAAATTATTTGTTTTTGAAGTTCTAAAGTGTATAAAATCTATAAAGAAGTGGTACTTACAATAATGGCCATGTAAAATAATTTATTGGATGAAGGACACCGCACTCTTGGGTAAGAAATGTTAAGAAAGCAAACTAAAAAAAAAGACAATCTGGGACCAATAGATTTTAGACCTGTGTTTTTAAAGAAAAATTTTTGCTCTACAATATTAAAGTAAAGTTAACTAAGATCCCCCCTTCCCAGATCCTTGCGGATAATCTGTTCCGCGGATAATCAAGAGTTAACTGTAAGTGAGTACAGTTTTTAAGTTAAATAATTTTTAATAAAGCTCCTTTTTAAATTAAAATTTCACAAATGAATTTTTTAAATCTTTTTAATTGTTTCATGAAAGCTTGTACTTTTGCATTATCTTAACATGATTGCCACCATATTAACACACTTTGCTGTATCCTACAGCTGTAGTTTACATGTTAGTCTCATAGAAATCTGCAATCCTATTTGATAATCACTACAACATTGCTATTTGAGATTACCATTGTCGTCAGGGGTATTGATGTACAAGATTTTAATTTTCTTTATTTCCTGTAATGTTTTCTGTACAGCCTTCCCAGATATGCAGCTGAAATTTATCAACTTAAGATGATAGAATATTAATAAAATATATATGCTGCAAAATAAATAACATGCAGTTTTTTTTTTAATTTCTTAATATGTGGCTGAATAGATTTTTTAAAATTATTGTTATTATTATTTGGCTTTTATTATAAGTACTTGATGTCTGTTGTTTCTAGGGGTCATGCAAGAGCCTATTTAAAAGACTTGGAAGCTATACAACCTTCCGTTATACTTGGTAATTTAGTTTTGTTTGATTATTTATATTTGATTTTTGAAAGCTTGTTAAGTGAAAAAGGATTCAGTTATATTTACCTTGCCTGGGTAAATGCAAAGCATTTTATGCACAAAATTAAAAAAAAAAAGAATTAACATAAATCACATGATTTCTCCTCCAAATCTAACTTTTTCTGTGAGAAATTTTACCTAGTAGTCAGGTTTAACATCTACCAAAAGGAAAGTATAAGAGCATTAGAGGCTTCAGCATTTATTTTGATCTGTAAATACAGTCGAGTCTCAATAACTCGAAGCTTTATAACTCGAATATTCCTTTATCTGGAAGTGTTCATTAGGTCCTTTAGACGCTGGAGCCGTAGTAGCTGGATCGCTAAGGAGTTGGACTCGTAACCGGAGGTCCCGGGTTCGATCCCAGCAGATCAAAGATCCACCGTTATTACTAATGGTTGCTGGGAGACTTTAAATAAGGGTCATGGTCACAAAGTCCTCCAAGTGAAACAATACCTCTGGTCACACTAGACCAGGGGTTTGCTTGGCCCTTGTTCTGAATCAAAAGAACAGAGTGCTCTTCAGGGCTCCATCCCGGTTAAACCACCGTGGTTAACCAGTATAAACCCGGTTAACCGGTTGAGAAGGTTTGGAAACTTCCTATAAATTGAATTCCTAATAACCCAAAGCTTTTATTGGGTCCCTCGGGACTTCGAGTTATTGAGAGTCGACTGTAGTCTGAATTCAGCTTAATATATAAAAATTCACTGAGCATTTAAAATAAGTTAAGTTCACTCTGGTACAATTAGTTTTTTGAAAAACATGTTCTCAAAATCTTCTGTTACTTACTGTATCTACTTTAATGCAATGCAATGAAATTTAATTTTAAAACACAATTTTTAAATGAGAAAAATGTCTCCACTTTTTGTGTTTATATTTTCTCTTCATTATTAATGCTGCATTTAAAACTAATTGTTGTTATTAATATTTGCATTAATAATTGAATGTTTAGCTTGCATTTCAAGTAAGCAATGATTAAAAGAAGAAATACTTTTATTTCTTCTTTGATACTTTAATATTACCTTAAAAAATGGAGAGATGAGACAATCAGCATTAAGCTTTAAGAACCGGAAGTCTTTTTTCCTTTGAGGAGGGGGTTAAAATCTTCCCTTTGGAGCCGGGGATTTTTCCAAGATTTCATACCCCTTCACTGAGGAATTACGGTTCTGTATTCAAGCCGCAAAGTCGTAAAACCTTAGTGCTTGCCGTTGCTCCTTCCCGTTTTCAGAGGAAAAAGAGATCTATGGTTCAGCATTTGAACCCCTGTCTCGAAAGGAAAACCCCTATACAAATAGCCCAGATCCAAAAGGTTAATAAAGAATGTATTGTAAAATTACTGCGGACATATGCTTCAGGGTTACGCGGAAGGTTCTTCCAATGCAAATTGTGTTTTGAGCTGCCAACATCAAACTGCTTAGCAGCAGAAGTGGTGCCGAATGCTGCTTAATGTTGGAAGCTCAAAACCTTTTCTGAATGGAAAAATTGATTCCTCATAACTCTGAAAGATTTTTCTAACACAAAAGGTAAAGTTAGATATTTGTTCTTGTCTACTTTTGTATAACATAATGAAATTCTGCTTTTTTTTTGAAAATTTTTTGGTAATTATTGTAGTTTTCACTGTAATTCAAATAAATGCTTTTGTAAAATATACTATTTAAGTATTTCGTAAACACTTGACATTAATAGCATTTATTATTTTACAGACATAATTCATTCTGGTGAATGTATGAAGTTAAAAGAAGACATCAAATTGCCTTCTCAAGGTGCAATAGTAGAAATCTTTTAAGTTTTTTCTATTAGCTCTTTTTTGTTGTTGTTGACAATTAAAATATTACATGCAATTCTTTTGTTTGCAAGTGTTATTAAATTTGATGTACGTTTTAAAATCTTTGAAAAAAAAAAAAATGTGTAAAGAATAAAGACTACTTTTGGCTGTAAAAAACTTGTTTTTCCAAATCAGAAATATCATGGCTCAAAATGTTTACAATAATGTGTATATTTAGTTGAAACAAATAGAATTAGTTAGTCAATAAATGAAATTATTGTTCTGAAATTAGAGGAATGCTGTGTTGATCAATCTGTTTGAGCTGGTCTTTAGCTATAGTATTTCTTTTTACTAACTGCTGCAATTATCTTAGGCTCTTGTAGAAATTAATTTAAAATAAATAAGAGCAATGTGAAATTTTTGAAACAACGTCCAGCTTTTTGCGGAAAGAAATTGTTTCCATGGTTATGCCGAAATTTTTGTAGAATAATCTCAATAGAAAGAGAAGGATTTAATGTTTTGAGCCTACTTCTATTATGCATAATATTTTTGTTGAGTTGAACAAAATGCATTTATATGAATTTTTTTGCGGGTGAAATGTTAAAACTTAAAACTAAATTTTTATTTTGTAGGGGTGTGTGAAAAATGTGGTCTTGTATCTAGTCAGTCCATATGTAAGGCCTGTCTCTTGTTAGAAGGCTTGAACACTGGAGTTCCTGGGTGAGCTACCTTTTTCTTTCTCGTGCTTAAGAGTTATAAAACTAATTCAAGTTTTATCTTGTTTATTTATGCATGAAGGTATATATTTTTTTGTTGTTTCTAAAAATCTTGGAACGTAAGCAATTTGCCATCTCCCCCCCCCTCATGGCCTTTCCACTAACTTTCGCAAAAGTCGATTATCCTTTTCAGCTTCCAAATTTTGACAAAAATGATTTGACTCTCAATGTACTTTTACTTATGCTTAACAGTTTTATAACTAAGCAAAAAATATAATGTTCAAAGAAAGTCCTCACAGTTATCAGCAATTGTAATGGATGGCATTTTCTATTATGTTCGGCTATAATAGAAAATGGCATCTGCATTGTATTGTCCTTCATTAAGCTCTGTTTAACAACACAGTTTGTAGTAATCTTTTCCTTTGAAGACATGTATTTACAGTCTGCAATTTGTTAATGAAATTTGATTGAACATGGAAAAATTTAATCTTGATTCTTTAACTTTTGTTTTCTAGTCTTGGAGTGAAGAAGAGCAGCAAAATCAAGAACAGGGTGAGCATTACATAAGACAGTTAAATCATTTGCTCATTGAATTGAAAAGCATCAGACATGTACAAGTTTAATATTTTTGCAAAATTGTGAATTTTTCTGTTGAGACAGGACAGTATTTAGTTTTGAAGTAGTATATAATCGAATAGTTGTTCAAAATGCATTAAAACGTTTTCATGCAACAAGTAAAATGTTTACTTTTCATGCAAAATATGAAATAAAAACCCTTTTTAAAGCACAAAAGAAATGCAAAATTAGACAGGTTTACACTGACTAATAATCTTAAAAGAATAGAGGACTTTTCTTGATCATTCTCCTATATTTCTATTATTTTTGAAATTTCAATATCCCTATTGTTAGAATATATTTTAGTATTAATTTTTACTCTTGCATTCCTTGATTACAATAAACTATAAAATGTTAATTAAGTTCTTTTTAAAATATTCAAAGTTTATTTTTACCTAGAATTATTTCATAATTTAGCATTTTTCATCAAATACAAAAAAAAAAAAAAAAAAGAGAGAATTCAGTACTTTTTGTTTTTTAAAAATAAATCCTGAATAGTAGTGATAATATTATTAAAAAGGGCCGTGGTAGCCCGATCGGTAAGGCGTCGGACTCGTGTTCGGAGGGACCCGGGTTCGATCCCAGCCGATCAAAGATCCACCGTCTTGATTAATGGTGGCTGGGGGACGTTAAAAATGTCGTCGTCACAAAGTCCTCCAAGTGAAACGATACTTCTGGGGGTGCTGGGCCAAGGGGTTCGCTCGACCCTTGGTCTGGTTCAAAAAGAACAGAGCGCTCTTCAGGGTTCTATCCCGGTTAAACCACGAGTTGTGGTACGTAGGGGGGACCCTGGAGTATGAAATGAAATATTATTAAAAAGGGACGGGTACACAGAGAGTTTCAGAGCATTGAATATATATGCCATTCCATTTAAATTTAAATGCAATTTAATGGGGGAAATTCAACTTGATTGAGTTAAAATGTTTCAGAGAACCAAGCCCAGTTTTATTTCTTTATTTCGATGTTATTTTCAGTAAAGTAGCAACATAAAGAATAAGATTGACTTATGTACTAGACGACTATGTAATTTTGTGCAGTCTTATACTCAAACACCTACATGAAACTAGGATTTGTTTAAAATCTTGCTTATTATTTAATGTTAGAGCAAGGTTATGTAAACTAGAATGTAAAAGAAAGAAAAGAAGGGGAAAAAAATTGCCTGTTTTTTTTTTTTTTGTGTAACATTAAAATCAATAAGATGCAAAATTTTAGCCCGGAGACATTTTTTAATAATGTTATAACTTTTCCCCCCAATATATCAAAGTGACTTCAAAATTTGCGAATAGTGTTGATACTTAGCCCTTTACACAACTGAGTTATGAAATTAAATATCGTTCAAGTGAAGTGGGATGAACTGATTAAAAAAAGTATTTTCCAAGTACACCTATTCCTGGGTGAATATATATGCCATTCCATTTAAATTTAAATGCAATTTAATGGGGGAAATTCAACTTGATTGAGTTAAAATGTTTCAGAGAACCAAGCCCAGTTTTATTTCTTTATTTCGATGTTATTTTCAGTAAAGTAGCAACATAAAGAATAAGATTGACTTATGTACTAGACGACTATGTAATTTTGTGCAGTCTTATACTCAAACACCTACATGAAACTAGGATTTGTTTAAAATCTTGCTTATTATTTAATGTTAGAGCAAGGTTATGTAAACTAGAATGTAAAAGAAAGAAAAGAAGGGGAAAAAAATTGCCTGTTTTTTTTTTTTTTTGTGTAACATTAAAATCAATAAGATGCAAAATTTTAGCCCGGAGACATTTTTTAATAATGTTATAACTTTTCCCCCCAATATATCAAAGTGACTTCAAAATTTGCGAATAGTGTTGATACTTAGCCCTTTACACAACTGAGTTATGAAATTAAATATCGTTCAAGTGAAGTGGGATGAACTGATTAAAAAAAGTATTTTCCAAGTACACCTATTCCTGGGTCACATGTAGTGTTGAGCAGATGCAGTTTTGGTGTTGGAGTCGGGAGTCGACGTCTTGAAAGTGTCAAAAGCCGGTGTTGGTCATTTTATAATCCGAGTCTTCTGTTTGCGATGTTTCTAGAGTCAGAGTCAGTCTGAGGTAAATGAATTGAAGACGACACCTCTAAAATTCACGGAGCCAGTAATCATCTTTAGAACTCCACCCTGTGGAGCTCTTTTATGACCAATTCAGCTATCATACAATGAGTTTTAAACTAACATTTAAATGATCTCCATTGTAGCTGCCATGGCATGGTTGGATAGCTATGTCGGCTTGATTACTGATTTAGCTATCATATTAACGACTGATTCGATAGCTTTTGTGTTATATTTTTATTTTGCAATCGAAGATAACAAAAATTTGTGCTAACAGTGTTTAAATTCCATGTATTGTAGGACGGTGAGGAATATTCTATAATGATGCCGAAAGATTTTATGGTTATATTTAGTTTCTATATATATTCATTAGTTATTTTTTATTTTTATTTTTCAGAATCCGAGTTCATCTACTGGCTGTAAAGGCAGTTGTCAGTCTGGATGCAAAACTTGACAGTGTAATAAATTTATTGTGTGAATAAATATTTTATTTAAAAATTTTCATAAGGTATTTTTGAGTGATAAATTTAAAGCAAAGTGTAATTCAAATATAAGATTTTTACCACTTATTACGATTAAACCATCTGGACAAAAAGACACACACACATATTTAAAATGCATCATCTTTAAGTTGATGATGATCAAGAAAATTAATGTTTGTTTGGGGTTGTTAAATAAGAAATGCCAATTATTCCAATAAATCTGAAAGGTGTTCAAAATCGTTTGTTGTGAATAATTACCCAAATGCAGTGCTTTGGTAGTAGTATGCTACCGTGCTAAGCTCAAAAGTCGTATCTGCACTTTTCAACAAAATTGAGTTATCGACACCAGGTGGCTCTTTGTGACGTATTTTACCTAAATAAAGTTTTATATGTTTTTTTTGAAGATGGGAAGTATTTAAAAAAAAAATCTGAAAAAGTATCGTCTGAGTCAAATACTTGGAGACGTAAAACATTTAAGAGTAATATTTCAGTTTGAGCTCGACTGCCGATACCACTTTTGTGCTTAGCCAACGCCTCCTAAATACTAAATGCCTAGTACATTTGCTTTGCTACGGTTGTTGTTGGTTCCACTTTAATCGCCACCTTGCAGCAATCCGATAATGCCGTTGTTATTTTTTGATTGGTTAATTTTTAAATTTAAATTCAGAAATGAACCAATCGTAAATTTCTCGAAGAACTCCGGTAGATGGCAGTGCTTCGTGAATCAAGGGCATTTTGCAGCTATTGGCGATGGATTCGAACAATATTCGAATTAATTTTTTGATTGGTTAATTTTTAAATTTAAATTTAGAAATGAACCAATCGTTAATTTCTCTTTCTCGAAGAACTCCGGTAAATGGCAGTGTATCATGAACAAAGGACGAAATTTTTGCTCTGTGCTAAAAACCAGAAAGTTGCAGGCATTTAGTATTTAAGAGGCGTTGGCTTAGCACGGCAGTATGGTTCTGGATGTTTCACCTTAAGTTCAGTTTGGGGGAAAAAAGAGGAGGATTATATTGACTGTGCTGATAACCATCGCAATATGTTATTGGTGAAGAACCAGCTTTCCTCATCCTAATTCTATAAATGGAAGTATTCTAGCTGCAATTATATATATATATATATATATATATATATATATATATATATATATATATATATATATACTTAGCATGTAAGGAAGTTATTCGTAGACAACATGGACAACAATTATAGCCTTTTACTTTACTGCATAGACAGTGGCAAAGGTATGCGTTCAGAATTTCACATTTAGTTCATACCTTATTACTAGGGTGCCAAAAAAAAAAAAGATAATTCTGGTTGTCGCATATTCTTATTGCTAAAAAAAGCAGTTTCTGTAGTTTAAGTTATCAATATTAAAAGTAAAATCTCTTGCATTTTATTATTATTTTTTATGGGGATTTTATTTTGTGTATGCTTATTCATTATCACTGGAAAAAATGTTTCTAATAATAATTGAGTTTCCATCAAGTTTTGTTGATTAAGAAGAAAAAAATAATCTCCCAAAGCACTTTTTTATGAGCGGCCTGTTTAAAATAACTTATGTTGCCCTGCTCTTCACATGTTTTATTTGATCATGTGTATTGATTTTTTAAATCCTGCATCACATATTAAAATAGCGTAAAAAAATGTATCCTGAATATTTTATTTTTGAGAAAAAAAACCTGGCTGGGGCAGGAGATGCAAAGTGACATATGCACTTCCTAGGTATGTCAGTATCTTGTAATCGGTACAAACTCAAAATGTTGTAGTTTCCTTTCTGGAATTGTGTAGAAGATAGTTATTGTTGCTAACTCATCTGAGGAGAAACGTTTAAAACAGCCTTTCTCAAACTTTTTTGACTTGCACACCTTTAAAACCTTTTAAAAGAATTCCCAGCCTAATGGGGGATTTTAATTATTAATTTTTTGTAAATGGGCAGAACATGTTTCACACAGTCTCAAAAATGTAATTAAAAAAAATACCAGTGAAGTATCCATCGAATTTTATTTTTTTATACTCTTTTTTTCGAATGAATAAATTAATTAACAAATAAACTTTCGACCTGCGCGCCATTGTAGAAAACGTTAAGAGTGCCGTTGAGTTTTTTTTCTTTCTTTCAAAATAAATAAAATAATAATAAATAAATTTATAAAAAATAAAAGTTTACTTGATATTGTGGAACTTTCACAAAACCTTTAAGCAGAAAGATGGTTGATAGCTAATTGTAAGTAAGCATTTGAGAAAAATCATAGCCAATTTTGGTAATTAATCACAAAATTTTTACATTAAAATATCAGATAGGATTTTTTATTACCATTATTTTATTGTTTTGCTTTTAGTTTTTAATAAGATAAGAAAATATTATATTATTGTTATTATTTTTTATCGTTCACGAGCAAAAAAACTGAGGATTAGTAAAAAATTTTTTCGGACCGGTGCCGATCCGCCGGGCCACCGGTTAAAATAGCTGGTTTAAAAGCACATTTTTTTTTAATTAACAATCATTCATTTTCAACACACTTGGGTGTGTTCGATAGTCTTTCACTAGTCAGAGTATTCTAATTCTATATCTCGGCAAGCGCCAGTGAATTCTCCAAGATGAGCTCTGTAGAACTTGTTTTACTGCTAGCGTCGCATCAGTGCAGGGAAAACACCCACTGTCTGTCCTATGCGCGATACAATAATTTCTTCAGCGGCCGTACGTGTAGTTGTACTTTTAATATTTTTTAGCGAAGACAGATATTATTTTCCAATTTTATGCGCTAAATATTGTAAACTTAAATGTTCATTCACCATTTCGTGAGGCTAAATTCGCATAATTTTACGTTAGTTAATTCACAGATAAATTTATGTATTTTTTATATTACGATGTTTAAATCAGATAAATTTATACTTTTTTCAATATTACCATTTGTATTTAATTCAGAAAAATTAAGATTTTTGTCAGTATCACCATGTATTTTTAATTCAGAAAAATTTAGATTTTTTTTTCAATATTACCATGTATTTAATTCAGATAAATTTATAATTTTTTGATATTACGATATTTAATTCACATAATTTTATATATATTTTTAATATTACGAGATATTTAATTCAGATACACTCATAAAATTTTTAATATTTATTTATTTTCAACAAGTTATTTGAATAACAATGTATTGAACTGTTTTTCGAAAGTTTTCTATCTAATACCGGAACGAAGAGAAAAAGAGTTCCGTTTAAGAATAGAATCCTAAAACGGAATCAATTGTATCTGCAAAGGGATTTTCATTTTTCCAGAAAAGCAGTACCGGAACGGCGTTCCATCACCAAATCTCCTCTAATACAGTGAACTCCCACTTACACACCACCTCATTTGTGCGCCTTTTTCACTTATACGACGATTTTGAATGGCCCCAGCACATTCCATAGCAAAATAATAATAGTATCATTCACTTATGCGTCGCTCTATAGATAAATATCTCATGCGCCGAATTTTCCGTAAAATATAAAAAAAAAAAATACTTATTTTCTTTAAAAAATAAACATTTTTCTTCACTTTCTTCTTTAATCTTTCGCCTTTATTGCTTACGGAAGGCGTTTTTTCCGCATGAACTAGAGTTCGGAGAGGGACAATTACCTATTATGGATCGTTTCAAGGGGAACAGTTTGTAATTTGATGCGACAATTTTTGTTTTCTCTTTATCATTGTAGTTACGTTACAGTAATTGTCAAACTGTAGTAAAATGTCCCTTGTCTATAGAAACATTCTTATTCATTCTCTCATTAGAGCCTTTGTTGCGTTTTAGTCCTTTAAATAGGCTTGTTCACTTATACGTCTCTCTCACTTATGCGCCTTTTTCTGTTGGTCCCTTCGGCCGGCGCATAATTAAGTGAGAGTTCACTGTATATATACATAATCAGGACCGTATACAAGGGGTGGGTTTTTAGGATTCAAACCCCTTTCGAAATTTTTGACAGACCATTCCAAGAAATGCTTTTCATCATTTTTTTTTCTGAAAAAAATTACCATTTAAAGTTTTATTACTTTTGTAAAAATTTCATCTAAAAATTAGACTTTTATTATTTAAAAAATAGAAAATCAGTGCTGTATAGACAGAATTTTTGCCAATGTAAGTGAAAGACCGAGGAATATTAAGAAAGGAGAAGTGTTGGCAACTTGTACTCCCGTAAACTGCATCATCAGAAGAATTGATTCCTCCGAGACTGTGTCTTCCGAGTCATTGACTTCGAAATTAATTGGGAGTGCACCATTATCGAAGGATCAAAGATATGCTGCGGAAAAATTGGTGGACGACTTCAAGCAGGTGTTTTCATCTACACCCGAAGATGTTGGTCGCACGAGTTTAGCGCAGCATAGGATCGACACTGGAGATCATCCCCCTATCAAGCAGCATCCAAGACGACTACCGTTCGCCAAGAAGGAAGAGGTTGAGATCCTCGTAAAAGAGATGCAGGAGAATGACGTCATCGAACCCTCATCCAGTCCTTGGGCATCCCCTATCGTCTTGGTCCGAAAGAAAGACGGCTCCACCAGATTTTGTGTTGATTACCGACGCCTGAATGACATCACCAAGAAGGACAGTTACCCTCTTCCACGGATCGATGACACTCTGGACACCCTTTCCGGACACAAGTGGTTTTCGACCCTGGATTTAAAGAGCGGCTACTGGCAGGTGGAGATACATCCCGACGACCGAGAGAAGACGGCGTTTACAACCGGACAAGGCTTGTGGCAGTTTAAAGTGATGCCCTTCGGCCTCTGCAATGCACCAGCCACGTTCGAGCGTCTTATGGAATCAGTGCTACGAGGACTCTCTTATGAATCCTGTCTTGTCTACTTGGATGACATCATCATCATAGGACGCAGTTTTGAGGAACATTTGGCTAATCTTAGGAAGGTGCTGCAAAAGCTTAAGGAAGCCAACCTGAAGTTAAGCCCGTCCAAATGTAATTTGTTCCGCCGTGAGGTGAACTACCTTGGTCACATTATCTCTTCCGAAGGTGTACGAACAGATCCAGATAAGGTATCTGCAGTCAAGAATTGGAGCCGCCCCGAAAATGTCCATCAGCTGCGAAGTTTCCTGGGGCTCTGCACGTACTACAGGAAGTTTGTGAAGGGTTTTTCCAACATTGCACGACCTTTGCATAAGCTGACGGAGAGCAAACAAAAATTTGAATGGTCCAAAGAATGCGAGGATGCATTTCTACAGCTGAAGGAGGCTTTAACATCAACGCCTATTCTCTCTTATCCTCAGCCTGAAAAATCCTTCATACTTGACACTGATGCGAGCCACGAGAGCGTTGGAGCTGTTTTATCTCAAGAAATAGACGGTAACGAACATGTCATCGCTTACTGGAGCAAATGCTTATCCAAGTCGGAGCGAAATTATTGTGTCACGAGAAAGGAATTGCTCGCCATAGTTAAAGCTGTAGAACATTTCCATCATTACCTCTACGGCCGTAAATTCCTGCTCCGGACTGATCATGCCTCTTTAACTTGGCTTTTGAATTTCAAGAATCCAGAGGGCCAGGTAGCCAGGTGGATACAGCGGCTCCAGGAATATGACATCGAGATTAAGCACCGAAAAGGTTTGTCACATGGTAATGCTGACGCATTATCAAGAAGACCTTGTTCCGAGAGCTGCCATTATTGCTCCCGAATTGAGAAACAGTACGGGACGACAATCCCTACTGCCTGTCAAGTTACTGCTACTTCATCATCTTCAGATCCTGATCCATGGAGTGACGACCAATTAAGAAAAGATCAGCTTGAAGACCCAGACCTAAAGCCTATCATAGAGTTAATGGAAAAAGACAGTCGGCGACCTAGCTGGCAAGACATTTCTATCTACAGTCCTGCAACGAAAAGATACTGGGCTCTATGGAAATCTCTCCAGTTGCGAAATGGCGTCCTGTATCGGAAATGGGAATCTGACGATGGTAAAGCATTCAAATGGCAGTTACTCCTTCCCAGATCAAGAATTCCAGACGTTCTAAAGGAATTGCATAGTAGTCCAACTGGAGGACACTTTGGTATCTTGAAAACCCTCCACAAGGTTCGAGAGCGCTTCTTCTGGAGCAAGACGAAGGATGACGTAGAGAAGTGGTGTCATTCTTGTGATGCCTGTGCTGCCCGTAAAGGACCGAAGAGAAGAAGCCGCGGGAAGCTACATCTTTACAACGTAGGAGCTAATTTCGAACGAATCGGGATCGACATTCTTGGTCCTCTACCGAAAACTACTGATGGGAACAAATACATTCTCGTTTCCATTGACTATTTTACCAAGTGGCCCGAAGCATATTCCATTCCGGATCAAGAAGCTACCACTGTAGCAGAGACTCTAGTCCAGAATTGGATCTCCAGATATGGGACACCCTTGCAGATCCATTCCGATCAGGGGAGAAACTTCATCTCAGCTGTGTTTAAGGGCCTATGTAAAATCCTCAAAATTGAGAAAACTCGAACGACACCACTACACCCACAATCGGACGGCATGGTGGAGAGATTTAACAGGACAATTCTTAATAATCTCTCGCTTATGGTCTCCAAAAATCAACAGGATTGGGACAAGAAACTTCCTCTGTTCCTGCTGGCCTACCGCAGTGCTGTCCACGAGACCACCGGATATTCCCCATCACAGATGCTCTTCGGCCGAGAGCTTCGGCTACCTTGTGATCTCGTCTTTGGTCTCCCTCCTGATGCGCCTTCATCGCCTGAGGAGTACGTCCAGGATCTCCAGGCCCGGTTGGAAGACGTTCATCACTTCGCACGGGAGCGAATCAACATCGCGACGGAGAAGATGAAGACCCGATACGACACAAGGTCCACTGGCCATGACTTTCAAGAAGGTGACAAGGTGTGGCTATGGAATCCCATCCGACGTAAAGGTCTATCACCCAAATTGCAGTCGCATTGGGATGGACCCTACACAGTCCTCCACCGGCTGAACGACGTCGTAGTGAGGATCCAGAAGTCATCACATTCAAAACCTAGGGTTGTACATTATGATCGGCTAGCCCCATACTATGGCCATAGTTCGTAAAGTAAATCTAAAGCTACCATGGTAATTTGTTTGTAAATTTTGTATATAACTTTTGCCTTTAATTGTCTGTAATATTACTTTATCAATGTTATTATTTCTTTCATGTTCTCATTGTTATTGTTTATCATGTTTATAATTGGTCATCATGTAATGTGTGCATCTGTAAGTTTTCTCTTGCTTCCTTTCTGAGGATTGTACTGCCCGGGACGTGCAGTCCTTGGGAAGGGGGCAATGTTACAAATCTTGTAAATAGTTGTTGTTTTTCCTGCCTTGCATCATTTTCATTAGTTTTGGTTTTATCTGACGTCATGTTGCAAAAGTATCTGAAGATATCACTTTTATCACTTGTATACCGGCCCTGTAACGTTTTGTAGTTTTTACACTTGCCCTGCATTTAATAAGCGTGAAGACATTTTTCGCTCGGAGTGTTTTCTTTTTTTTCTTTTTCTCTTTATTACTAGAAGTTTCTTGAATGGATTACGTAATGTTATGAATGAAACAGAATGCTCCGGATTTTGCTAGAATGTTCCTTCCGAGTATAAATAGCCTTGAACACAGTTTTTAGTCAGTCAGTTGTTTTCAGATTTGATCTGGTGACTCGTTTTCGTTCGCTTGGCGAATGGTTGTTTTGCTTTCGTAATTGCTTAATTACTGTTCACGTTTGATACGTGGTGCTGAGTTACTGTTGAGAGTACAGTGTACTGTTTTGCTACCTAATTGCTGGATGTTTAGCAATTGTTTCCTGCTCATATTGTAAATAGTGTAAATACTTGTAAATAAATTTATAGTTACTTCCTCAAGATTGGAATGCTCATTTGAAGAAAGTTGAAGGTGCTACGGACTCGTTACAGTATTTATTCATAAAAAAATACACAGAGGCCAAATATAGCAAACTTTTATTTTGCCTGTATGCAAAAGGCCTGTATGCAAAATCGTATTTATGAGGCCAATTTCAGATTAATGATGCTTTTTATATTTTCTTTCATTTCCTAAGTACAATAGAATCAATGCTTTGATTTTTATTTGAAATAATGGTTACTATTTTATACATTCTTGTAGTGTTTTAAAACAAATTCTATTTAAAATTAAAGTTGTTGTGTTGGGGGAAAAAAACACACTGTGTTCAATAATGAATTGCAAGAATTATTTGTTTTTAGAATTTATGTGAAATGATAGGGAAAAGTAGGAATGCCCCGAACTAAAGTTGTTGGAATAGATAAAAATTCTTAAATTCGGAAACAAAACTTGTAAAAAATAAAACTTGAATTTTACCCAATAATACGAACAAGCAGACATATTATGCACACATAACATGGGGGGAACAACTAAGCATCGTTAAAAATACTGAAAGAAAGAAACAAGAAAAAAAAGGTTGCAACATTATCTGCAATTTTTTCGAATAAATAAATCAAAATTTTTAGAGTAAGGACATTTTGGGAAGTCACAATGACCTCCCATCCGAGCAACTTCTATGGGGGGGCGTAATTTTTCAAGTTCGCCACGGGCGCTGGGCCCCCTAGCTACACTACTGATAGCGAGGTACAGACAAACGAATGAAGGTCGAAGCACAGACAAGCAATTATTTATTTGTTTATATTTGAGTTTTGAATTGAATTTTTCAGTGAATCCAAGTGTGAATCCAAATGGATTCGTATTCATAGATTTGAATCCGAAATGATTAAGATTCATAGGTGTGAATCCGATTAGATTCGGATTCGTATTCATACGTGTGAATTCAAAATTCGTATTCGGATTCACGTTTGTAAATATGAATCAATTCGAATTCACATTTGTAAATATGAATCAATTCGAATTCACATTTGTGAATACAAATGTATTCGCATTCAGCTTCACAAGTTAAGATGTCGTGAATCAAATTCGGATTCGAATTTACGAATACGAATACGCCCATCTCTGTCTCATTGGAACCTACGTTGTGTTTTAGTCCTTTAAATAGACTTGTTCACTTATACGTCTCTCTCACTTATGCGTCTTTT
Organism: Uloborus plumipes; assembly: GCA_038373865.1. Classification (NCBI taxonomy): domain Eukaryota; kingdom Metazoa; phylum Arthropoda; class Arachnida; order Araneae; family Uloboridae; genus Uloborus; species Uloborus plumipes. The sequence goes on from JAXGGA010001840.1 coordinate 98,325, forward strand.
TCTTTGGGCCGGCGCATAAGGGAGAGTTCACGGTATATTTTTCGGATTTCGAAAACGGCTCTAACGATTTTGATAAAATTTTGAATTTCGATCAAGTTTTGGTTTTTGAGTTCATCTACATCGGCGTTTTTTCAGTAAAAACGCGAGTTTTCACACCTTCATTTAAAGCCTGAAAAGCTTTCTTTCGCCATTTTCTTTATGATTACTCTTATTGTTACTGTTTCCTAGCAGCCACGTTTTAATATAACGATGGAATTTCATATTTAATCACATCACCGTAAATTTAAATTTTTATGGTATTTGGCAACGTTAGAGTTGTTTTTAAAATGTTTAATGTTATTATCAAAATAAAGTTATTGTGGTGTGATTTTACCATAGACATTTTAAACACTCGTGCACCTGCTCTCTATACGAGCAGGTATAGTGTAGCACGTAAGCAGTCTCGCTCATATAGCGAGTTTTCCAATGAGCGAGCGAGCGTTCCCAATGTCTATTGATTTTACGATGCGCATCGTTTAAATAAGGTTATGATGATGTCTTGTCCAAATAAGGTTGTGATTTTTTTAATGTATTACGGCTGCTTTAAATGCGTAATTGAAGCCAAGGGCTTAAAAATGTTTTTTGAATGTGTCTAAATAAGTACATCGAGCTTTTGAAAAAAACACGATTTTACACCCCCCCCCCTTTTTTTTTAAACCGAGCGGGCTCGGTCGCCAGGTGCTGAAAAAAATATAATCGATAACGATTATGAAAGGCCGATTACGATTTCGATTACACTATTATTACGATTACACAACGATTAGATTATGTAAAAAATGTAATTGATTACGATTTTTATAAACGGGTGTCCGTTATGGTAGGATCGGTCCCTGGTCCTTGAGAAGCACCTAGGACCACCAGTCCGTTGGCGAGGGGACCAGGATTGGGACAGTAGGAGTCCAAGAAAAAAGTCAACACGGAATAAAAATCGAAAAATTACAAAGTGGAAAGTAGGGTTTTGAGGTAGGGAACTTGTGTGTCTTTCCGTCTCCGTCCCCCCCCCCTAGTATTTTTGAATGGACGGTCTTATTTGAACAAACTTTTTTTTTCTCGAAATAACTTGGCGAAGAGATTTTGACTCAGACTCCGCCTTTAACGATCATGAACCACAAAATTAGCTATTTACAAAAATGCATCGAGAGAAATAGCGATTACGTAGAAAAACAGAGAATGAACCAAGCCTCGAAATGATGCACACATTCGAAAAAATAAATGGTTTTGTGTGTCCCTACAGAAAAAGGAGACCTTATTTTTGATATTCACCTTGACGTTAATGCAAAATCGATTGTTGCAACTAAATGAAAGTTTTTTCGTGGTATTTGCTAGTTTTGCTTGAACTCTGTCAATATGATTCTCACCTTCTACGCAGAAGGGTGTCACTCCAGAAAAGAGACCGTCGCTCTCGCATGTGACCGAGCGTGCCCTCGCAGAGTGTAACCCCTGTCACATTTGAAATACAGGGTCGTTCTGGGGACGAATCCGCCAGTGGGTTCCCTGACAGATTGGCGGGCGTTGACCACCCTCCTCCCGTTCTGAATCCGAAGTAAATTTAACACGGTGGAAGCGAGACTTGCATTTTGTACATTATTTTGTTTTGGATGGGTTTGTTTTTACAGTATAATACTGACAGCAGAGGTTAGTTTATAAGTGCAAAATTAGCATTTTTTTTTGCCGTTTATTAGTGTAAAATTAGCACTTTCTTTTACCATTCATTAGCGCAAAATTAGCTGTTTTTTTACAATTTATTAGTGTAAAATTAGCACTTTTTTTCCCCATTTATTAGCGTAAAATCAGCAATTTTTTTAACGATTTTTGGTGTAAAATTAGCAATTTTTTCCCCAAATTTTTTTTTACAATTTTTTAGTGTAAAATTTGTAAGTTTTTTACAATTTATTGGTGTAAAATTACCTATTTCTTTTACAAGTTATTAGAGTAATAAAAATATTTTTGAAAAAAAAAAAAAAAATTGAACCGACTTCGGAACTTCACTCGGCAAGTGCTCTAAAAAGTAAAAAATAATTTTATTCTTTGAACACCATCGACACTACATTTAAACATAAGTTTTGAAGTCGGCGCAAAAACGCTATATAGAATCATACGAAACTATAATTTAACTATATATATAAATTGCAATGAATCCAGGTTCTTTAATTGCATTCGCATACACTTACATTGACAACCACATATTTATGTAATGGTACAAATATTCAACTCTTAATTTTCAATGGTTTCTCTGGAAAATGTTGGCAAAATGTAGTTAAACATCATTTCACCTATAGTTTTTGCACCGACTTCAAAACTTATGTTTAAATGTAGTGTCGATGGTGTTCAAAGAATAAAATTATTTTTTACTTTTTAGAGCACTTGCCGACTGAAGTTCCGAAGTCGGTTCAATTTTTTTTTTTTTCAAAAATATTTTTATTTCATTCTTTTTAGTGCAAATGTACATATGAAATAAGGTAATGTTTCCATTACAAAACTTCACCTAATTTGCTTAAATAAATGCTTCATAAAATAAACTACGTAAGGAAAAAAAAGAAAGTATCAACGCGTCTAAAATTTTAAACGATTGACACTAAAAAATAATCCTTGTTATTCTCTAGTATTTATTTGTGTACTAACTTTAGTCAAAGGCTAAATATTAACGGCTTTTCAATTAATTTATATTTCAAAACAACACTAGATTCTCGCGGTTCATAAAATTTTACGACGTATTACGTACGTGGCCCGCTAATGAGTTTCATGTTTGCTTCAGTTAAGCCTTCATTCAAAATTTTCATTATCATTATAATAACTGTCTCATATCAATCACGTTTTGTAACAATGAATTTCATATTTAATCATTTCGGACAAATCGCTTTGAATTTGAGCAAAAATTTGGAGATTTTCCTTACTTTCTTCAAAATTCCTTTATCAAACCTCATGTAAATTAAGACTAATAAACCTGAAATATTACGAATCAATTAGTACCTAGTACGACTTTCAGTTCGTTGGAGTTCAATAGAAAAAAGCAGGACATAGAAAGATACTCGGTTTAAAACTTTCAAAAAGACCATAGAAATGAATTTCATTATGCAATCCAGAGAAGCCTAGCGTTCAAAATGGTCATTATTACGATTACTGTGATCCCAATTTCTTTTTCGAAAGATTTCTGTAGGTTCTCGTTATCGAACCCGGACCACGAGAGGATGGGACCAATCGGAATGAAAGACCTTTCTAACAAAAAAAGAATTTTTGAAATCGGTCCAGGCATCTTCGAGTAATCTTATAACATACAAAAAAAAAACAAAATTCTCCGACGAATTGTATAACCTCCTCCTTTGTTGAAGTCGGTTAAAAATAGCAATTTTTAGTTTGTTACTACAAAATTAGCTGCATTATACTATAAAAACAACAGTATAATACTGGTCGCAGCAGGGTCGAATTTAGCTCCATGCCGCCCCTAGGCAGATTTGAAATCTGCCCCTCCCCCCACCATAAAGAAGTAAAATTCGTTGACTCGAGAAACGCAACTGAAGAATCTAACAAGAAGTTCTGTCAAGAACTAAACGAGCCTACTTTCCCGTACATCGACATCGGTATCCTAGCATCTGATCATTATTCTCTTGATTATCTGAGACTGAAAATTATGTCAAACATACCTTTTTAGCACTTGAAGCTGATTTCTAAAAGCAACATGTACCCCTCTCATCAGATGAAATAGACACGTAAAAAGTAAATAAACGGATAAATAAAGTTTTGTCGCACCTTTAAAGAATGTAACTGTTATAATTCTTCCGTAGAAAAATTCCTCAATCGTTTTCAAAAAAAAAGTAAATAAGAGTACAAAGAACATCAAAACACATTTTATCAACGAAATATATAGAAAGAAAAAAAAACTCGTACGTTAATAAAATATCTCGAATTTCATTTTTAACCCGTTGCCAGTTGTTAAATGTAAATAAAGAATAAAATGCTCTCGTGAATGAAACATTTTTGCTACAAAAAAAATCGTCTGCCAAAAAATAATAATAATAATAAAAATAAATAAATAAAATAAAACAAATAAATAAATAAAATATCGTCTGCACAGTCAGTCATTTTTTTCTAAGCCTTCATTTCTGCCATGTTTGCGGAGTCGGAGTCGGAATCAGAGTCCTCACAGAAGATTTTTCAGAAAAGTACTTAACATACATTTTTTATCAAAACCATTTTCTTACAAAGTTAGTTTGAAGGAATCAACAGGATCAACATTCAACTTAAATTCCCCGTAGGCGCTAATGTTAAATTTTTTTCTTAACGGTTCAATATTGAACGAAAAAATAATTTTGGAAAAAAATAGAACCGACTTCAGTTGGAAATTGCTCTAAAAAGTAAAAAATAATTTTATTCTTTGAACACCATCGACACTACATTTAAACATAAGTTTTGAAGTCGGCGCAAAAACGCTATATAGAATCATACGAAACTATAATTTAACTAGATATATAAATTGCAATGAATCCAGGTTCTTTAATTGCATTCGCATACACTACATTGACAACCACATATTTATGTAATGGTACAAATATTCAACTCTTAATTTTCAATGGTTTCTCTGGAAAATGTTGGCAAAATGTAGTTAAACATCATTTCACCTATAGTTTTTGCACCGACTTCAAAACTTATGTTTAAATGTAGTGTCGATGGTGTTCAAAGAATAAAATTATTTTTTACTTTTTAGAGCACTTGCCGACTGAAGTTCCGAAGTCGGTTCAATTTTTTTTTTTTTCAAAAATATTTTTATTTCATTCTTTTTAGTGCAAATGTACATATGAAATAAGGTAATGTTTCCATTACAAAACTTCACCTAATTTGCTTAAATAAATGCTTCATAAAATAAACTACGTAAGGAAAAAAAAGAAAGTATCAACGCGTCTAAAATTTTAAACGATTGACACTAAAAAATAATCCTTGTTATTCTCTAGTATTTATTTGTGTACTAACTTTAGTCAAAGGCTAAATATTAACGGCTTTTCAATTAATTTATATTTCAAAACAACACTAGATTCTCGCGGTTCATAAAATTTTACGACGTATTACGTACGTGGCCCGCTAATGAGTTTCATGTTTGCTTCAGTTAAGCCTTCATTCAAAATTTTCATTATCATTATAATAACTGTCTCATATCAATCACGTTTTGTAACAATGAATTTCATATTTAATCATTTCGGACAAATCGCTTTGAATTTGAGCAAAAATTTGGAGATTTTCCTCACTTTCTTCAAAATTCCTTTATCAAACCTCATGTAAATTAAGACTAATAAACCTGAAATATTACGAATCAATTAGTACCTAGTACGACTTTCAGTTCGTTGGAGTTCAATAGAAAAAAGCAGGACATAGAAAGATACTCGGTTTAAAACTTTCAAAAAGACCATAGAAATGAATTTCATTATGCAATCCAGAGAAGCCTAGCGTTCAAAATGGTCATTATTACGATTACTGTGATCCCAATTTCTTTTTCGAAAGATTTCTGTAGGTTCTCGTTATCGAACCCGGACCACGAGAGGATGGGACCAATCGGAATGAAAGACCTTTCTAACAAAAAAAGAATTTTTGAAATCGGTCCAGGCATCTTCGAGTAATCTTATAACATACAAAAAAAAAACAAAATTCTCCGACGAATTGTATAACCTCCTCCTTTGTTGAAGTCGGTTAAAAATAGCAATTTTTAGTTTGTTACTACAAAATTAGCTGCATTATACTATAAAAACAACAGTATAATACTGGTCGCAGCAGGGTCGAATTTAGCTCCATGCCGCCCCTAGGCAGATTTGAAATCTGCCCCTCCCCCCACCATAAAGAAGTAAAATTCGTTGACTCGAGAAACGCAACTGAAGAATCTAACAAGAAGTTCTGTCAAGAACTAAACGAGCCTACTTTCCCGTACATCGACATCGGTATCCTAGCATCTGATCATTATTCTCTTGATTATCTGAGACTGAAAATTATGTCAAACATACCTTTTTAGCACTTGAAGCTGATTTCTAAAAGCAACATGTACCCCTCTCATCAGATGAAATAGACACGTAAAAAGTAAATAAACGGATAAATAAAGTTTTGTCGCACCTTTAAAGAATGTAACTGTTATAATTCTTCCGTAGAAAAATTCCTCAATCGTTTTCAAAAAAAAAGTAAATAAGAGTACAAAGAACATCAAAACACATTTTATCAACGAAATATATAGAAAGAAAAAAAAACTCGTACGTTAATAAAATATCTCAAATTTCATTTTTAACCCGTTGCCAGTTGTTAAATGTAAATAAAGAATAAAATGCTCTCGTGAATGAAACATTTTTGCTACAAAAAAAATCGTCTGCCAAAAAATAATAATAATAATAAAAATAAATAAATAAAATAAAACAAATAAATAAATAAAATATCGTCTGCACAGTCAGTCATTTTTTTCTAAGCCTTCATTTCTGCCATGTTTGCGGAGTCGGAGTCGGAATCAGAGTCCTCACAGAAGATTTTTCACAGAAGATGAAAGTAAGCATTATTAATTAAGCAGAAAAAGATGTCGCTATCGAAAATGGAAAAAATTCTAATGTTTTTCTTTCAAGAATAACAATTATGTATTTCAAAAAATGGCAAATTTTGCCGCCAAGGAAAATTTGCAGCCCTAGGCGGCAGCCTAGTCTGCCTATTGGGAAATTAGGCCATGGGTAGCAGAGGTTCTAGTTTAAAACTGTAAAATGCACGGTAATAAACCGTAAAATAAGCAATTTTACAGTTTATTACGGGTGTAAACTAGCTATTTTACAGTTTTTACTTTAAAATTAGCAATAGCTGAATTATACGGTAAAAACAACATTCATCGTTTACAGTGTAAAACAACCGACTTGGTTTTACCTGAGATCTCGCTACTTTTAACGGCGGAAGCGAGACTTTAGTACATTTTATGTTTTTGATGGGATATTTCTCACCTTCTACGCAGGAGGGTGTCACTCCAGAAAAGAGACCGTCGCTCTCGCATGTGACAGACAGTGACCCCTGGAGGGTGTATCCCCTGTCACATTCGAAATACAGGCTCGTTCCGGGGACGTATCCGCCAGAGGGTTCCCTGACAGGTTGGCGGGCGTTGACCACCCTTCTACCATTCTGCATCTGACCCGGGTCGCGACATCGCCGTCCGGTGTCTTCAACCGCAAATACACGAAAACAATAGCTATACTAATACTACTAATAATAGTAATACATAATACTAATACTAGTAAAAAAAAAGCAATGTTACTAATAATTATAAAATTAATAACAATAAAAAAAATAATAATAGTAATAATACTAACACTAATACTAGTAATAGTACAACTACTAATAAAATAATAATAATACACTGCTCGACATTGAAAATGCAACACCAAGAAGGAGTGGTCAGAAATTCATGCAAATTTTACCGTAGACACGTCACTGAGTTATGCAATTGATATGAAATGTGCAGCTCTCCGACGCACGTGAAGTAAGATATAAGAGAATGAAGTTGAAAAGTAGGCTATGTTCATGTTGGTTTTTCTGCCAGACCAGTGTTGGGCAAGAACTAAAAAAATCAACTAAATTTTCAATCGATTGATCAGTTGACTAAAGTAATCTGACTCGCATTTAGTTCAGATTACTTAAAATTTGAACTATTTAATTTTCAGACGATTAACGTTAGTTCAAACTAACTTGGTTAGTCTCTGAAAAGGATTAATTTAGTGCAGATTGATTTAATCAAGACTAAATTAGTTAGATTAATTTTAGTCAAACTAAAAGTAATCGTACTAAATTCAATTTGATTAAAACTAATAAAATTGATTTAAATCTGAGTAATTTATTTGCTATTAAATTCGAGATGGAAGTTTATACTAGTAAATAGGAGTACGTACGAGTTAAACGAGTTTTCTCGTGTGTTGATGATAATTTGTATTTCTGCGCTTGTACACATGCATTTGCATACATATACAAGTAAATTCAGGTATATACGAGTATATACGTGTAAACAGGAGTATGTACGAATAAAAAGAATGTACTCGTGTGATGGATTCTATTTGTATTTCTGCGATTGTATACATACATTTACATGCAGGCCCGTCATTTAGGGGCAGGTGGGGGTCAATTGCCCCCCCCCCCGGCTTTGAGAAATCAATGTATTTACATATAAGTGGGCGTGGTTTTTGATGCTTTCCGGTGAAATTGCATTGTGTTTGGACCCTTTGCCCCCCCCCCTGGAATGACGTCCCTGGGTGGCAAGAAAATTCCTTTTTGTATGTATGTATGTATGTATGTATGTATGTATGTCGGTATGTATGTAAGTGTGTGCATGTATGAATGTATGTATGTGTGCATGTATGAATGTATGTTTGTGTGCATGTATGAATGTATGTATGTGTGCATGTATGAATGTATGTTTGTGTGCATGTATGAATGTATGAATGTGTGCATGTATGAATGTATGTTTGTGTGCATGTATGAATGTATGAATGTGTGCATGTATGTATGCATATTTGTTTGTATGCATGTATGCATGTATGTATGTCAGTATGTATGTATGTATGTATGCATGTATGTATGTATGTATGTTAGTATGTATGTGTGTATGTAAGTGTGTGTATGTATGTGTATATATGAATGTATGTGCATGTATGTATGTGTGTCTGTGTGTGTATGTATGTGTATGTATGAATGTATGTATGTATATGTATGAATGTATATGTATATATGTGTATGTATGAATGTATATGTATATATGTGTATGTATGAATGTATATGCATGTATGTATGTCTCTGTGTGTGTATGTATGAATGTATGAATGAATGTATATATATGTATGTGTGTATGTATGTGTATGTATGAATGTATATGCATGTATGTATGTATGAGCGTGTACGTATGTATGTATATGTATGTATGTGTATGTATGTGTATGTATTAATGTATGTGCGTGTATGTGTGTATGTATGTGCGTGTATGTGTGTATGTATGTGCGTGTATGTGTGTATGTATGTGCGTTTATGTGTGTATATATGCGTGTGTATGTATGTCTATATGTGTGTGCGTGTATGTATGTGTGTGCGTGTATGTATGTATGTGCGTGTATGTATGTGTGTATGTATGTATGCATGCGTGTATGTATGTATGTATGTGCGTATGTATGTATGTATGCATGCATGTATGCCTGTATGCGTGCTGTATACAGAACCATACAGGCATACATGCCTGTATGGTTCTGCTATACCTGGAATAATTGTTGAAACACTAAAGTTGAAAATGTCCTCTTCCATTCTTCTACGAGAATTTCTTTTATTTTCCGGATATCACGAGCTGCTCTTCAGCTTTATGAAAGCGTAATAAGTTTTTCAAAAATGTAGTTCATCTTTTATTTTACTCCTATTATGAATGCAGCTAATAAACTATAATTTTTAGCGATGCAAAACACTTTCACTACATATGCTCTGAAACTGATCTATGTCATAAGAATAAAAAAAAAAACCTATTCTAAATTTATCGTCTGCAACATATCTTTTACTACATTTCGATTTATTACACTATAAATTGCAGTAAATATCTTGAGTGAGATAATTTAATTTTTAATTTGTCGTCTGCTGGTTGAAGTTTGCTGATATTTATTGTTTTATTATTATTATTAAAAATAACGTACAAAATTTCAGTGATAAATACTTAAAAGTTTTAGAATCAATTGAATCTTTTTAAAGTGCTCCAAATAAATTTTTACTATGTGATAATTTAGTATTGAAATGTAATAAGTTCGTCGTATATTTACCTAAATAGCAATTTTATTGTCGGGAAAACGAAAAGCTTATCATTTGTTGATCATAGTTTTCTTTTCACTGTATTTTGTTTTAACATCGGACCTCTGCTTTTTTTTTGTCTCTGATTTATTTCTAACTGTTCTACGATGAGAACGACATGTTTTTTGTTTTATTCGATATGTATATTGTTTTAATTTAAAGTAGAATCTGTTGATCTATTTTAAACGAGAGTTGCTGCGACACTGAATCGAATCGCAAGAGCTTGAGCAATACTTTGAAAGTACTTTAAAAGTGTAAAATTATAACAAATATATGAAAAGCTTGAAAAATACTTTTAAAATTTTTCATATATTTGTTTTGCTCGTGCAATAAAAAATGTTTGTTCTTCTGATAATATTTTCATTTGAAAAATAAGTTGCTTGTGATTAGAATTTTAAGAACAGTTAAAACGTAAACTAATATTTTCAGTAACATTTTTATAATATAAAATTGATCTTATGCATTTAACTAGTACTTCAAAGTTTTATTAAAGAAGAAGTGATTAAAAAAATGTATGTACATACATACATATGTACGTACCTACATACATACATGCATACGTACAAGCATACATACATCATACATACATAACATACATACATCATACATACATAACATAAACACAAATATCATACATACATACATACACATACACCATACATACATAAATACATACATACATCATACATAGACACATACATCATACATACATAAATACATATTATGTATGTATGATATGTATACATAAATACATATTATGTATGTATTATTATGTATGTATGATGCACAAACATACATACATACATACATGCACACATACATACACACATACATACACACATACATACACACATACATACATACAAACATACATACATACACATACATCATACATACATACACATACATCATACATACATACACATACATCATACATACATCATACATACATACACATACATGCATAACATACATCACACATACATACATAACATACATCATACATACATACATAACATACATCACACATACATACATAACATACATCATACATACATACATAACATACATACATACATATATGCATGCATACAAACAAAAAACATACATACATACATACATACACACATACATAACATACATCATACATACATTAATACATACATCATACATACATACACATACATCATACATACATACATCATACATACATAACATACATACATACATCATACATACATACATACATACATCATACATAGACACATACATCATACATACATACATACATAACATACATCATACTTACATCATACATACCATACATACATACATACATCATACATACATACATACATATACACATACATCTTACATACATACATAACATACAAACATAAATATATACATACATACATAACATACATACATAAATATATACATACATAACATACATAACATACATCATACATACATACATAACATACATACATACATACATACACACATACATAACATACATCATACATACATTAATACATGCATCATACATACATTAATACATACATCATACATACATAACATACATACATCATACATACATAACATAAACACAAATATCATACATACATACATACACATACACCATACATACATAAATACATACATACATCATACATAGACACATACATCATACATACATAAATACATACATACATCATACATAGACACATACATCATACATACATACATACATAACATACATCATACTTACATCATACATAACATACATACATACATACATCATACATACATACATATACATCATACATACATACATAACATACAAACATAAATATATAGATACATACATAACATACATACATAAATATATACATACATAACATACAAACATAAATATATACATACATACATAAATATATACATACACACACACATACATAAATATACACACACGCACACAATAACGTACATACATAACAAAATATAAAAACGTACATATATAACAAAAATCATACATACATATATATTCATACATATATATACAGAAATACATACATACAGGCATACATACATATATATAGTTTTTACTTGTATTTACTCGAATATGAAAGTAAATGTGTGTATGCAAGCGCAAAAATACGAATATACCCCAACACTCGGGTATACTCGTGTTAACTCTTATATACACCCGTTTACACGTATATATCAATATTTACTCGTATATACGTAAATGTATGTATACAAGCGCAGAATTACAAATATTCCCCCTACATACGAGTATATTCGGGTTCACACGTATATACTCGTGTGTACTCGTTCTTTCCGAATTTACTCGTATATGCATGTAAACGCATGTATATAAGTGCAGAGATACAAATATACCGCACCACACGAGTACACTCGTATTAACTCGTATATACTCCCGTTTACACATGCATATTCCTAACGAACAACACGTAAATGTTTGAATACAAGCGCAGGAATACAAATCTGCCCCTACACACGAGTATACTCGGGTTCGCACTTATGTAATTGTGTGTACTCGTATGTACCCAAATTTACTCCTATATCCATGTAAATGTATGTAGACAAGCGCAGAAATACAAACGTTCTTGTAAAAGTACATATATCTTAGTATTAGTTTAAAGTCAGTTTAGATTTATATCAATATGATTTTTAATTTTAAGCTGATTACATTAGTTTTGATTAAATCAATCTGATTACTTTAGTCTCGACTAAATCAATCTGATTACATTAGTTTGAACTAAATTAATTCGCACTAAATTAATCATTTTCACAAACTAACTAAGTTAGTTTGAACTAACGTTAATCGTCGTCTGCGAATTGAATGTAATCAAATTAAATTAATCAGAATTAAATAGTGCAAAGATTACTTTAGTTTTTTGAGAATTTAGTTGATTAATGCCCAACACTGTGCCAGACTAATTATCGGAGAAATTTGGTTTTTGTCTCGAAGGATACGTGTGATAGGAGGAAATGCCACGCCGTCCTCAACGAAGACATTTCCAGCATATAGACGACTTTACAAGGGGTATAGTGATCGGACTGAGAAGGGGAGGTTGGTCCATACGTCAAATTGCAGCTGATACCCACATGGATGCAAGCACTGTGCATCGGCTGCGTCGGAGATGGTTGGAAAGAGGAAATGTAGCCACATTGAGGGGTGCAGGTGCAGCCAGAGTGACGTCAGACCGCTTGGATCGACGGATTCACCGACAAGCTGTGGCGGACCCGCAAATCACTTGTACGTCGATTCTGCAGCACGTGCAAGGTACCCTGGATGTTCCTGTGTCGACCAGAACCATTTCCCGTCGACTGGTTGCACGTGGCCTGCAATCACGGCGCCCGCTAAGAAGACTGCCATTGACCTCACAGCACAGACTCCAACGTTTGGAATGGTGCCGGAAAAGAGCGACGTGGATGGCAGAATGGCAAACCGTAGTGTTCTCAGATGAATCCCGCTTCTGTTTGTCCAGCGATAGTCATCGCATACGTGTGTGGCGTCGACGTGGGGAAAGATCGAATCCGGCAGTAACTGTGGAACGCCCCACAGCGCGACAATGTGGCATAATGGTTTGGGGCGCTATTGCATACAATTCCGTATCACCTCTAGTTCGTATTCGGGGCACTATGACGGCCCAACGATATGTAGATAATGTACTGCGGCCGGTGGCAATCCCCTACCTTCAGGGTCTGCCAAATGCAATTTTCCAACAGGATAACGCCCGGCCTCACAGTGTTCGAATCAGCCAACATGATCTACGAGGTGTACAGACGCTTTCCTGGCCACCATACTCTCATGACTTTTCACCAATCTAACATGTGTGGGACATGATTGGACGCCGTTTGCAGAACCTGTCGTTCAGAGGACGAACTGTGGCAAATGGTTGAAAGGGAATGGAGTGCCATCCCTCAGGGCACCATCCGCAGGCTTATTGACTCCATGCCTAGACGTGTTTCTTCGTGCATCGCTGTCCGCGGTGGTCCTACTTCTTACTGAGCCGACGCCGTCCTCGCTCTAAATTTTGCTTATTTATTTGGAAATAAATATCACTTATTGTTCCATGCTGTCTCTGTCTTCTTACCAAATTTCATCAATTTCTGACCACTCCTTCTTGGTGTTGCATTTTCAATGTCGAGCAGTGTAATAATAATAATAATAATAATAATAATATTTAGTAATAGTAATAGCAATGTTTTCCTAATAATAATAAAATGTATAATAATAATAATAATAATAGTAAAAAAAACTAATAATAATAATAGTAAGAAAATAGAGATAATAATAATATTAGTAACAACACTAAAAAAAAGAATACTGACGCTCTTCAACTGAAAAGAAAAAAATAATCAAACCGTCCATCAGTTACACTGAAGTTCGAAGTAGACATATCGCCAAGTTGACGTCAAATTTAGCGAAAAAATGATTTTTTAAAAATTTGTATACTTTTCGCTGTTGGCGTTATTTTGTGAATAATTCACCGAATCATGTAAAAATCGGCGATATTTAGAAAGTGATTCATTGTAAAACATTATTTCGCATTGATTCGTGACAACCTGGGGTGTAAATGTTTGAATTGCTATCTTCATTACTATTTAAACACTTAAGGCATCTACGAAAGCAATTTTAATACTTGGGTGAAAAAACAAAAGAAAGAGGCTAGTTGGCTTTAAATGTCGCTAACAGGTCTCAAACGGTTTAGCTAATATATTACACTAGCTGCGTGGCCCGGCGTTGCACGGGCTTTAATGTAGTGAAGGCAGTTTGAGAAAACTACTCGCCGCCAAGGTGCCTCACCTTTAAAGTAGTGAAGAAAGTTTAAACAACCTACTCGCCGCCAAGGCGGCTCGCCTTTAAAGTAGCGAGGAAAGTTTCAAGAAACCACTCGCCGCCAAGCCGGCTCGCCTTTAAAATACTAAGAAAAATTTTAACATACTCCCCGATAAAGCGGCTCGCTAAAGAGCTTTCCTGCATTAAAAAGTCAATCGAATTATTTACACATAAAAAAGACCTAGCTGCGTGGCCTGGCGTTGCACGGGCTACCTCTGTAAAAAAGTACTACACAACACAATACCCAATATAAAAATACCACGCACTTTTATTATGTGTTTAGATAAGTACCCATGTTGTACTAAACCATGACAAATCAAATTATTTAGATTAGTAACTATATGCAACCATTAAAAAAAGTTAGACTCATTTGAAGCCAACGTATATATGTGATACATAAGGAAAAAAACGTTAAAAGAATAATTAAACACTACCCAATATAAAAATACTATGCAATTAAATTATGTGTTTAGTACCAATGATACAAAGTAGTAAAAACGTTACAAAAATATGATGAATCATATTATTTGCTTAGATTAGTAACTATCTTAAATCATTAAAAAATAAATAAATAAATAAAATAATATTTGACTCATTTGAAACCTACTTACATACCTATTGCATAAGAAAAAAAGTCAAAAGAATAAGAAAACAATAGCAGTACGAAACAAAAACGATATCGACAATATCTGCGGTCTTCCCCACTATTTTTTTTAAAGTTAAAAGGCACGTTTGCTGTCAAATATCAAATTGCTACAATATGTCACAATTAAATATTAAAGGCTAAAATCTTTGAAATTGTACCGAACTAAAAGGAATTATTTGCCTTGTTATATACCACACAGCTAGGAGAGCCTAGAAACGCAGTAAAATAAAATGCTTGTAAGAAACGAAATGAAGAAAAGGGAGCCAACAATGAATTTAAAACATGTCGGCATAGTAACGCAATAAAACGTTAATAATTTGATCAGAAAAGAGGTTTTCGAACTCAAAGTTCAAACGCTTGTAACTTTTTTTCTAGTGGAGATAAAAGCTTGGTTCTTCGACTGTAAGTCGAATCAATTCTGGGGTTAAAAATATCGCTCTATCCAATGATGTAAAAATCAAAACTGTGGAATAATTCGTTTATTTTTTATTGATGGTTTTAATGAACCAAGTATTGCAAGAAATCGGGTGAAGCCTTGCAAAAGGCAAGTTTAAGAATTGAATAACTCGTGCTGTGTTTAAGTTAGAGAATCGGAACAAACTGCATAGGACGGGCAAAATTTTTCTGCTTCCAACGATATGTAACATTAATATGTGCAAGTAATTTTTAACCCCAGTATTCGGCGATTTATGTGAAAATTGCCTTGAATTAGAGTAAAAAACGAATCGCTTATCGAATCTTTTCAAACTGTAGCCTAAAGTCTTTCTGGGTAAATGGACTATTCAACACAAAAAGAATTTTTCAAATCGAACCAGTAGTTCCTGAGATTAGCGCGTTCAAACAAACAAACAAACAAACAAACAAACAAACAAACAAACAAACAAACTCTACAGCTTTATATATTAGTAAAGAAACAAAAACGATATCGACAATATCTGCGGTCTTCCCCACTATTTTTTTTAAAGTTAAAAGGCACGTTTGCTGTCAAATATCAAATTGCTACAATATGTCACAATTAAATACTAGCAAAAATACCCGGCTTTGCCTGGGTCAGTAGTTTTATTGAGAAACAATTTATACTCACCTTCGGTTTTTTTCCCTGAACTGAAACAACTCAAAACACACCGCTTTGACGATTTTTAAAATGTCGCCTTATTTGCGGTAACTGTTTTGTTTTACCTAGGATAATTTTGCTCCCCTCCCTACTTTATGAAAATACATTAAGCATTATTATGTCACTAATCTTTGTCACAGAGAAATAGTCATCAAATGCTGAGATACTATTGCTGACCATAAATTGACATTAAAAGTTTTTGTCCTCAATGATTTCGACATTAATAGAGAACGTTTGACATTTTTTTG
Organism: Uloborus plumipes; assembly: GCA_038373865.1. NCBI lineage: Eukaryota > Metazoa > Arthropoda > Arachnida > Araneae > Uloboridae > Uloborus > Uloborus plumipes. Next base: position 115,058 of record JAXGGA010001840.1, read on the forward strand.
TGCAAAAGCAGAAATTAATGGTAATTTTAGTCTTGTTTAAAGGTTTTATTAATTTAGTAAGCGGATTACTTTACATTTTGACATAATGTTAAAAAGGTTTTTAATGGATACACACGGAATCGGCCAAAAAAAGAAAAAAAAAACTTAACTTTTCAAATGTGGGAGTATTATATAGATGATTAAGATTTTGCCGCAGTCGATAAATATCAGACAATACTCATTTTATTTTGGTTACGTCGTGTAAGAAGTGAAGTATTACTACGTAGTCTTTGGCACAAAAACTGGTGTCAGTTGAAAAAATCCGCCAGGAATCTCAGTTATTAAAATCTTCTTACAACAAATTTGGCAAAATTCCTGTTCAATTGGATACTAAGCAACTGCTCAATTGTAAGTACCCCGAGAAAATGTCCAATAGATGCAAATAAATTTAAGAAATGCCATTCAGTTGTATTTAAAGCTTCATCAATTTGGAAAATAATGAACCTAATCCATTTATTAGATGCCAATCTCTTAAAGCGATTACGTTACCGATACTCTAAAACACATATTAACAAAACTCGCGAAAATAGTTGATGCAGTGAACAATCTACTAATAAACGAATACAATTTATCCTACAAAATAATATTTGCACGTTTCAAAGCACAATAAAAAACACATTGCTTAAGGATAAATATTCTATTTACAACTAAGACTACAGTTGTTACAAAATGTTTTAAAATACAAATCATGGTAAAAGCTCGTTAGAAAGCTGGCGCGAGCGTTTTCAACGTCCATGTAAAATCCTGGATATTACCCATTAGTTGAAAAAACATTACTTTTTGATTTGACTTGAGAAAAGCCTTGAAAATTTAATGCGAAAAGTAGAAATGATACACGCAATTCTAGCTATCGACAGGAAGTTGAGATGATACACTAAATACTGAATTAGTTTGTTAGAAGCCTTCGCGGATTTATACGAAAAATGTACCTTAAATTGGAATAAAAAAGACGCTACCAATCGAACTTTTTTGAATATCGTTATAAACTATAGCCTATGTGTTATTTTGATGTATAAGCTATATTATGGTAAAAGTTTCATTAAAATCCATTCATTAGTTTTTGCGTGAAAGAGGAACAAACATGCATACATCCATACATCCATCCATACAAACTTTCGCTTATATAATAGTAGTAAGATGTTATCAGGATGTATACTCTGTTTTTCTCTGTGAATTTTAATTAAAATTCATTCAGAAGTTTTTGCCTGAAAGAGTCACAAAAATCCATCCATACACCTCTACAAACTTTCACGCATATAATGGTAGTAATATTAGGCAGTTTTTGGTTCCAAAAACGGCGTTAGCAGAAAAATCGTCAAGAAAGTCATTAAAAGCCTAGCAAGCTTCATATTAAAATGGATAATAAGTAACAGCGCAATCGTAAGTACCCCCCAGAAAGAGTCTGATAAGTAAGTGACCATTAGAGCAAAAAAACAAACAAACAAATAAAAATGAAACAAAATGCCTTTAAGTTGTATTTAAAGTTCTATCAAAGTGGAAAATAAACTGCCAAATCAATTTATTAGTTGCCAAACTTTCTCCAAGTAATCACGTTGCCGTTACTCTAAGACATATCTACATAACTTGCGAAAATAATTAATGCAGGAAACAATCTACTAATGAAGGAATTAAATTTATTCTAAAAAATAATATTTGTTCGTTGTAATGTACAATTAAAAACATGTTGGTTAGGGATAAATATTCTGCTTATTATAAAGACTAAGCTACACCACGTTTTAAATACAAAGCATGTTACTTTGTGATTTGATTTCAGAAAAGCCTTGAAAATTTGATACGAATATCAGAAATCATGTACCCAGTTCTAGCTGTCGACAGGGAGTTGAGTTGATACATTAAATACTAAATTGGATTTGTGAAAGCCTTCGGATTTATGGGGAAAATGTACCTCAAATTAGAATGAATAAAGCGCTACCAATCGAACCTTTTCGAATATCGTTATAAATTATAGCCTATGTGTTATTCTGATGTATAAGCTACATTACGGTAAAAGTTTCATTAAAATCCATTCAGTAGTTTTTGCGTGAAAGAGGAACAAACATACATCCATCCATCCATCCAAACATCCAAACTTTCGCATTTATAATAGTAGTAAGATTAAAGGCTAAAATCTTTGAAATTGTACCGAACTAAAAGGAATTATTTGCCTTGTTATATACCACACAGCTAGGAGAGCCTAGAAACGCAGTAAAATAAAATGCTTGTAAGAAACGAAATGAAGAAAAGGGAGCCAACAATGAATTTAAAACATGTCGGCATAGTAACGCAATAAAACGTTAATAATTTGATCAGAAAAGAGGTTTTCGAACTCAAAGTTCAAACGCTTGTAACTTTTTTTCTAGTGGAGATAAAAGCTTGGTTCTTCGACTGTAAGTCGAATCAATTCTGGGGTTAAAAATATCGCTCTATCCAATGATGTAAAAATCAAAACTGTGGAATAATTCGTTTATTTTTTATTGATGGTTTTAATGAACCAAGTATTGCAAGAAATCGGGTGAAGCCTTGCAAAAGGCAAGTTTAAGAATTGAATAACTCGTGCTGTGTTTAAGTTAGAGAATCGGAACAAACTGCATAGGACGGGCAAAATTTTTCTGCTTCCAACGATATGTAACATTAATATGTGCAAGTAATTTTTAACCCCAGTATTCGGCGATTTATGTGAAAATTGCCTTGAATTAGAGTAAAAAACGAATCGCTTATCGAATCTTTTCAAACTGTAGCCTAAAGTCTTTCTGGGTAAATGGACTATTCAACACAAAAAGAATTTTTCAAATCGAACCAGTAGTTCCTGAGATTAGCGCGTTCAAACAAACAAACAAACAAACAAACAAACAAACAAACTCTACAGCTTTATATATTAGTAAAGAAACAAAAACGATATCGACAATATCTGCGGTCTTCCCCACTATTTTTTTTAAAGTTAAAAGGCACGTTTGCTGTCAAATATCAAATTGCTACAATATGTCACAATTAAATACTAGCAAAAATACCCGGCTTTGCCTGGGTCAGTAGTTTTATTGAGAAACAATTTATACTCACCTTCGGTTTTTTTCCCTGAACTGAAACAACTCAAAACACACCGCTTTGACGATTTTTAAAATGTCGCCTTATTTGCGGTAACTGTTTTGTTTTACCTAGGATAATTTTGCTCCCCTCCCTACTTTATGAAAATACATTAAGCATTATTATGTCACTAATCTTTGTCACAGAGAAATAGTCATCAAATGCTGAGATACTATTGCTGACCATAAATTGACATTAAAAGTTTTTGTCCTCAATGATTTCGACATTAATAGAGAACGTTTGACATTTTTTTGTGCAAAAGCAGAAATTAATGGTAATTTTAGTCTTGTTTAAAGGTTTTATTAATTTAGTAAGCGGATTACTTTACATTTTGACATAATGTTAAAAAGGTTTTTAATGGATACACACGGAATCGGCCAAAAAAAGAAAAAAAAAACTTAACTTTTCAAATGTGGGAGTATTATATAGATGATTAAGATTTTGCCGCAGTCGATAAATATCAGACAATACTCATTTTATTTTGGTTACGTCGTGTAAGAAGTGAAGTATTACTACGTAGTCTTTGGCACAAAAACTGGTGTCAGTTGAAAAAATCCGCCAGGAATCTCAGTTATTAAAATCTTCTTACAACAAATTTGGCAAAATTCCTGTTCAATTGGATACTAAGCAACTGCTCAATTGTAAGTACCCCGAGAAAATGTCCAATAGATGCAAATAAATTTAAGAAATGCCATTCAGTTGTATTTAAAGCTTCATCAATTTGGAAAATAATGAACCTAATCCATTTATTAGATGCCAATCTCTTAAAGCGATTACGTTACCGATACTCTAAAACACATATTAACAAAACTCGCGAAAATAGTTGATGCAGTGAACAATCTACTAATAAACGAATACAATTTATCCTACAAAATAATATTTGCACGTTTCAAAGCACAATAAAAAACACATTGCTTAAGGATAAATATTCTATTTACAACTAAGACTACAGTTGTTACAAAATGTTTTAAAATACAAATCATGGTAAAAGCTCGTTAGAAAGCTGGCGCGAGCGTTTTCAACGTCCATGTAAAATCCTGGATATTACCCATTAGTTGAAAAAACATTACTTTTTGATTTGACTTGAGAAAAGCCTTGAAAATTTAATGCGAAAAGTAGAAATGATACACGCAATTCTAGCTATCGACAGGAAGTTGAGATGATACACTAAATACTGAATTAGTTTGTTAGAAGCCTTCGCGGATTTATACGAAAAATGTACCTTAAATTGGAATAAAAAAGACGCTACCAATCGAACTTTTTTGAATATCGTTATAAACTATAGCCTATGTGTTATTTTGATGTATAAGCTATATTATGGTAAAAGTTTCATTAAAATCCATTCATTAGTTTTTGCGTGAAAGAGGAACAAACATGCATACATCCATACATCCATCCATACAAACTTTCGCTTATATAATAGTAGTAAGATGTTATCAGGATGTATACTCTGTTTTTCTCTGTGAATTTTAATTAAAATTCATTCAGAAGTTTTTGCCTGAAAGAGTCACAAAAATCCATCCATACACCTCTACAAACTTTCACGCATATAATGGTAGTAATATTAGGCAGTTTTTGGTTCCAAAAACGGCGTTAGCAGAAAAATCGTCAAGAAAGTCATTAAAAGCCTAGCAAGCTTCATATTAAAATGGATAATAAGTAACAGCGCAATCGTAAGTACCCCCCAGAAAGAGTCTGATAAGTAAGTGACCATTAGAGCAAAAAAACAAACAAACAAATAAAAATGAAACAAAATGCCTTTAAGTTGTATTTAAAGTTCTATCAAAGTGGAAAATAAACTGCCAAATCAATTTATTAGTTGCCAAACTTTCTCCAAGTAATCACGTTGCCGTTACTCTAAGACATATCTACATAACTTGCGAAAATAATTAATGCAGGAAACAATCTACTAATGAAGGAATTAAATTTATTCTAAAAAATAATATTTGTTCGTTGTAATGTACAATTAAAAACATGTTGGTTAGGGATAAATATTCTGCTTATTATAAAGACTAAGCTACACCACGTTTTAAATACAAAGCATGTTACTTTGTGATTTGATTTCAGAAAAGCCTTGAAAATTTGATACGAATATCAGAAATCATGTACCCAGTTCTAGCTGTCGACAGGGAGTTGAGTTGATACATTAAATACTAAATTGGATTTGTGAAAGCCTTCGGATTTATGGGGAAAATGTACCTCAAATTAGAATGAATAAAGCGCTACCAATCGAACCTTTTCGAATATCGTTATAAATTATAGCCTATGTGTTATTCTGATGTATAAGCTACATTACGGTAAAAGTTTCATTAAAATCCATTCAGTAGTTTTTGCGTGAAAGAGGAACAAACATACATCCATCCATCCATCCAAACATCCAAACTTTCGCATTTATAATAGTAGTAAGATTAAAGGCTAAAATCTTTGAAATTGTACCGAACTAAAAGGAATTATTTGCCTTGTTATATACCACACAGCTAGGAGAGCCTAGAAACGCAGTAAAATAAAATGCTTGTAAGAAACGAAATGAAGAAAAGGGAGCCAACAATGAATTTAAAACATGTCGGCATAGTAACGCAATAAAACGTTAATAATTTGATCAGAAAAGAGGTTTTCGAACTCAAAGTTCAAACGCTTGTAACTTTTTTTCTAGTGGAGATAAAAGCTTGGTTCTTCGACTGTAAGTCGAATCAATTCTGGGGTTAAAAATATCGCTCTATCCAATGATGTAAAAATCAAAACTGTGGAATAATTCGTTTATTTTTTATTGATGGTTTTAATGAACCAAGTATTGCAAGAAATCGGGTGAAGCCTTGCAAAAGGCAAGTTTAAGAATTGAATAACTCGTGCTGTGTTTAAGTTAGAGAATCGGAACAAACTGCATAGGACGGGCAAAATTTTTCTGCTTCCAACGATATGTAACATTAATATGTGCAAGTAATTTTTAACCCCAGTATTCGGCGATTTATGTGAAAATTGCCTTGAATTAGAGTAAAAAACGAATCGCTTATCGAATCTTTTCAAACTGTAGCCTAAAGTCTTTCTGGGTAAATGGACTATTCAACACAAAAAGAATTTTTCAAATCGAACCAGTAGTTCCTGAGATTAGCGCGTTCAAACAAACAAACAAACAAACAAACAAACAAACAAACTCTACAGCTTTATATATTAGTAAAGAAACAAAAACGATATCGACAATATCTGCGGTCTTCCCCACTATTTTTTTTAAAGTTAAAAGGCACGTTTGCTGTCAAATATCAAATTGCTACAATATGTCACAATTAAATACTAGCAAAAATACCCGGCTTTGCCTGGGTCAGTAGTTTTATTGAGAAACAATTTATACTCACCTTCGGTTTTTTTCCCTGAACTGAAACAACTCAAAACACACCGCTTTGACGATTTTTAAAATGTCGCCTTATTTGCGGTAACTGTTTTGTTTTACCTAGGATAATTTTGCTCCCCTCCCTACTTTATGAAAATACATTAAGCATTATTATGTCACTAATCTTTGTCACAGAGAAATAGTCATCAAATGCTGAGATACTATTGCTGACCATAAATTGACATTAAAAGTTTTTGTCCTCAATGATTTCGACATTAATAGAGAACGTTTGACATTTTTTTGTGCAAAAGCAGAAATTAATGGTAATTTTAGTCTTGTTTAAAGGTTTTATTAATTTAGTAAGCGGATTACTTTACATTTTGACATAATGTTAAAAAGGTTTTTAATGGATACACACGGAATCGGCCAAAAAAAGAAAAAAAAAACTTAACTTTTCAAATGTGGGAGTATTATATAGATGATTAAGATTTTGCCGCAGTCGATAAATATCAGACAATACTCATTTTATTTTGGTTACGTCGTGTAAGAAGTGAAGTATTACTACGTAGTCTTTGGCACAAAAACTGGTGTCAGTTGAAAAAATCCGCCAGGAATCTCAGTTATTAAAATCTTCTTACAACAAATTTGGCAAAATTCCTGTTCAATTGGATACTAAGCAACTGCTCAATTGTAAGTACCCCGAGAAAATGTCCAATAGATGCAAATAAATTTAAGAAATGCCATTCAGTTGTATTTAAAGCTTCATCAATTTGGAAAATAATGAACCTAATCCATTTATTAGATGCCAATCTCTTAAAGCGATTACGTTACCGATACTCTAAAACACATATTAACAAAACTCGCGAAAATAGTTGATGCAGTGAACAATCTACTAATAAACGAATACAATTTATCCTACAAAATAATATTTGCACGTTTCAAAGCACAATAAAAAACACATTGCTTAAGGATAAATATTCTATTTACAACTAAGACTACAGTTGTTACAAAATGTTTTAAAATACAAATCATGGTAAAAGCTCGTTAGAAAGCTGGCGCGAGCGTTTTCAACGTCCATGTAAAATCCTGGATATTACCCATTAGTTGAAAAAACATTACTTTTTGATTTGACTTGAGAAAAGCCTTGAAAATTTAATGCGAAAAGTAGAAATGATACACGCAATTCTAGCTATCGACAGGAAGTTGAGATGATACACTAAATACTGAATTAGTTTGTTAGAAGCCTTCGCGGATTTATACGAAAAATGTACCTTAAATTGGAATAAAAAAGACGCTACCAATCGAACTTTTTTGAATATCGTTATAAACTATAGCCTATGTGTTATTTTGATGTATAAGCTATATTATGGTAAAAGTTTCATTAAAATCCATTCATTAGTTTTTGCGTGAAAGAGGAACAAACATGCATACATCCATACATCCATCCATACAAACTTTCGCTTATATAATAGTAGTAAGATGTTATCAGGATGTATACTCTGTTTTTCTCTGTGAATTTTAATTAAAATTCATTCAGAAGTTTTTGCCTGAAAGAGTCACAAAAATCCATCCATACACCTCTACAAACTTTCACGCATATAATGGTAGTAATATTAGGCAGTTTTTGGTTCCAAAAACGGCGTTAGCAGAAAAATCGTCAAGAAAGTCATTAAAAGCCTAGCAAGCTTCATATTAAAATGGATAATAAGTAACAGCGCAATCGTAAGTACCCCCCAGAAAGAGTCTGATAAGTAAGTGACCATTAGAGCAAAAAAACAAACAAACAAATAAAAATGAAACAAAATGCCTTTAAGTTGTATTTAAAGTTCTATCAAAGTGGAAAATAAACTGCCAAATCAATTTATTAGTTGCCAAACTTTCTCCAAGTAATCACGTTGCCGTTACTCTAAGACATATCTACATAACTTGCGAAAATAATTAATGCAGGAAACAATCTACTAATGAAGGAATTAAATTTATTCTAAAAAATAATATTTGTTCGTTGTAATGTACAATTAAAAACATGTTGGTTAGGGATAAATATTCTGCTTATTATAAAGACTAAGCTACACCACGTTTTAAATACAAAGCATGTTACTTTGTGATTTGATTTCAGAAAAGCCTTGAAAATTTGATACGAATATCAGAAATCATGTACCCAGTTCTAGCTGTCGACAGGGAGTTGAGTTGATACATTAAATACTAAATTGGATTTGTGAAAGCCTTCGGATTTATGGGGAAAATGTACCTCAAATTAGAATGAATAAAGCGCTACCAATCGAACCTTTTCGAATATCGTTATAAATTATAGCCTATGTGTTATTCTGATGTATAAGCTACATTACGGTAAAAGTTTCATTAAAATCCATTCAGTAGTTTTTGCGTGAAAGAGGAACAAACATACATCCATCCATCCATCCAAACATCCAAACTTTCGCATTTATAATAGTAGTAAGATTAAAGGCTAAAATCTTTGAAATTGTACCGAACTAAAAGGAATTATTTGCCTTGTTATATACCACACAGCTAGGAGAGCCTAGAAACGCAGTAAAATAAAATGCTTGTAAGAAACGAAATGAAGAAAAGGGAGCCAACAATGAATTTAAAACATGTCGGCATAGTAACGCAATAAAACGTTAATAATTTGATCAGAAAAGAGGTTTTCGAACTCAAAGTTCAAACGCTTGTAACTTTTTTTCTAGTGGAGATAAAAGCTTGGTTCTTCGACTGTAAGTCGAATCAATTCTGGGGTTAAAAATATCGCTCTATCCAATGATGTAAAAATCAAAACTGTGGAATAATTCGTTTATTTTTTATTGATGGTTTTAATGAACCAAGTATTGCAAGAAATCGGGTGAAGCCTTGCAAAAGGCAAGTTTAAGAATTGAATAACTCGTGCTGTGTTTAAGTTAGAGAATCGGAACAAACTGCATAGGACGGGCAAAATTTTTCTGCTTCCAACGATATATAACATTAATATGTGCAAGTAATTTTTAACCCCAGTATTCGGCGATTTATGTGAAAATTGCCTTGAATTAGAGTAAAAAACGAATCGCTTATCGAATCTTTTCAAACTGTAGCCTAAATAGTAGAGGGGCTATGATCCAAAATATAGCCGGAAACTGCATTTTGTGATAAAAGCATGAAAGTTGGTGTGTATGTAGACAATGTATTTATAAACATTTTTAGAAGGGGAGCCATTCCGAAATCCCCACCCAAACCGCACCGGCGGCCATTTTTGGTCAAAAAGTCCGAAATTGCTTTTCTTATTTCTTTTTCAAAAAACACCTTTTTTATCATCTTATTAGAGTTCAATTATGTTAAACAAAGATTAGAAAACCGTCAAAATAGCTTAAAACCGATTAATTTTAATAGTACTCATTAAAAATTCGTTTTTTTCTAAAAAACTGAAATTGATCAAAATCTTCCAAATTGTTTTCAGGGGCCGGTTTAAGGGTGTCCAACTATGTATCTGAAAGTACTATATTAAAGAAAAACAATTTAGTTGCATTAAAATCCCAGCAATCCGAACCCCAAAAATCCGAAACTTTGGAAAACCCGAGAAAATTTTTTAAAACTTACTCATAAAAATGTATTGCAAAACTGAAAATAAAAACAGAAATTAAAAATCATAAGCAAAACTAGTACTTTTTCAAAACTTAAAAAAAAAAAACGTTTGAATTGTTCCTTAAGAATGAATATTTATCTTTGATTAATTAAAATAAAACCAGTTTTCTTTATGGACGAAAAAAGTAATAAAAAAAACTTCAAACATTTTGAAAAAAAAATACGCAATGTCATGGAAATTTCACTCACATTCAGCAGGATTATAAGTTACGCTTGCACCTATAAAATAGGGGGGAGGGGGAGGCACGATCATATTTTTATATAACTGCGAAATTCTAAAGAAAAAGCTTTAAAACAAATTTCAAGTTTTTTTCTCATTTTACGATTTGAGGAGTTTGTTCTCTCTAAAAGATGAGAGAAGAAAAAAAAAAATGCTGTAATAAAAAGTTTAGTGCTGTGTTAATTAAGCAACTTCTCTACTACTTATCATATTGTGCTGTTATTGAAAAGTAACCCTTTATAACAAAAGAAACAACTGAATTTCAATATAAATCTGAGCAAGCAATTATATACAATGATTATATGTAATGGCTATATACAAGCTGATTTTTCGTAATTGAACTGGCTAGTAATTTACATAGACATACAACATTTTCCATTGCAGAATTTACACATTGGTGCACAGTCCATTTTTGAAGCACCAACAGTTTTTGAGAGCAGTTTGTTTTACACTTGTGTGACGTAACTTCGCTTAAGACATTTCACCTCTTTCAAGAATTTATTTGTTAATTTAGTTTCTATGAAAAGCATTTCTGACTTATTTAATCCATCAAAATTAGATTGTGGTGGTTCCTTCACTGAAAGATATGCTGGATTTACAAATAATGATATACCTGATGTGGTAACTGAGCGACCTTTTTAGAAGATGGTATTTCGGGAAATATACAAGAGGAATTTTTGAGCCTTGCTGCTGAAATGGCACATGCTGAAACAATGAAATGCTTGTTATATGGAAAGAGTCCTTGTTTGTTGTACTACTAGAGTTATAATAAAAATTATCGTGCTCGGCCGGTGTAAAAACAAAGATCCTGAAATGTGAGGGAAATGTAGTTTTATATTTATCACTTTGTTTAACTGATGCTTTGCAGAGTCCAGTAGAAATCTTTAGAAGCCTTGAGTAATAAATGAAAAGTTCCAAAATATGCATTATGTCAACAAGACTTTTTCTTCTAGTCTGTTCGTGGTACTTAAATGGCCAAATAAACAGGTATTGGTTGTTCCTTGTTTACTTGATGCTTGATAGTTTGCTTTGTTAATTTGTTTGAAGTATATATATATGCATATTAAATACAACTGACAAATTGCAAGTAATGGTTGAGAAGGAAGACCATCAATATTGCAAGTACCATATAACAAGTTATTTAAAAGGACGGAAGAAGAGGATCAACAGTTTCTTGCTGACTCTTCAAATCCGCCTTAGACGCTGGCAGTTGACTTTCAAATGCATGTCCTAGTGGAATTCACTATCATGTCCCTTGCGAGAGCATCTTCGAAACTGCTAGTACTGGAGACACATATTGATTCACTTACCTTTACAAACTAAAACATATTCAAAGCCTGATTTCTCTGCATGCATATGTCCATGTCCGAAGTGTGATAATATCTTTGCTCTAAGCCCGGTATTGTCAACATCATTAGCAGATTTATTTTCGATTGATAAATTGTGTTGTAGCATAAGTCTTCTATTCCTTCAGAATAATATTTTAGTAGAACGAATATTCTGAAAATTGGATACTTATCACCTTTGTTAACTCTAAGATTTTGCAAGTAAGAAATTACTCGGTGTAGGGCAATTAATTCAATTCGTGAATAAATATTTTCCTCAGAACAATCATTTGCTGTCCTTCATGAGTGATAAAGTTTTACAAGTAAAGTTTTACGAATGCAAGTACGGTGGTACTTGCATTCTTGAGCTATTATGTCAGCTTGCGCCAACTCAGCAGTGAGCGTACTGTCTGCTTTTACCAACACGCAATTTCGTATTTTCTGTCAACTGATTTCGTCAGAACTAGATGTAACTCCTGTCTATTTTCACCAGGATTATCAAAAAAGAAACACAAATCTGGAAAGGATGAAGTGCATTTCTTTCTCTTCTGCTGAACTGAAGCCTCTTCAAAATGTTTACTTACGTGGCACTCTTCAAAGTTTTCCTTTCTTTTTCTTTCTTCAGCTCTTCTGACTTTTGTACTGTTATACCTCAAGATACAAGATTTATGCCACTTATCCCTCTTTTCATTAAATTTTTCCGATACAAATAATTCTTCAAATTTAAATCTACCTAAATTTACGAAGTCTGATAATTGCCTAATTTTTGCCTGTTTTGACAGAATTTCGAACATTGTTTCATAACCTCAGTACAAGACTGATACATTTAAAGTTGCTGCAGGGCACAATAGATTTTTTTGGAGTTAATTTCGAACAGAAAATAAATCTAATCCAGTAAATATCTGTTGTAATAATTTTGGTAAAAACAACATTTCCTGGGGTTGTTTTTACCAAACATAACCCCTGGTTGCCATTTAAACTTTTAAACCATTAAAGCTTTAACCATGCCATTTAAATTTTTAACCATTGAAGTTTACCATTTAAACTTTAACACTTAAACAAAATTAAAATAAATGCATTTAAAACAATACTTTTGAACATGTAAAACCACAAGACTATGAGAAACCGTAACTTATAAAAATATGAGCATCTTTCCTAATCTCGATCCATATAAATAGCATTTACGGGAACATATAAGCAATGACACATGTTACCAATGATAAACACACTGGAAAATATTCGTCACCTAATGAACGACCATATTTGAAGAAAAAAAATCAGCAACGGCAACAATAATAAAAATTAGAGGAAAAATAAATTTAAAACTAAAACTTTAAAATTTCTGAAATTGAAACTTTAAATTGTATTTTGGTAGAATCATGCTATCTTGACATTAACTTTTCCCTCAAGTTCTTGTGCTTTTGTACCCTTGGGGAACATTTTCGATGATGTGTGCTTAGTCATAAAAATGAGAGGTATCATGACCGGATAATTGGACGGTTCGGTCAATTAGGATCCGGATAACCGGCACCCTACTTTTTAAAAACATTTATCTAATGTATATTTACATTCTTAAACCATTAATGCATTTATGGGGGGAGGGAATTCACTTCCACGAATTTATTCTTAAAAGATATCGATTTGCCAAAAAAAAAGCATTTTTGGGTTGCTATTTTTAAAATTAGTCTCTAAGTGGAGCTTTAAACGATAAAAAATACAATAAACGCCTATGTAATGACATAGCCAATGATTTAAGAAGAAAATAATAATAATAATTACAAAAAAGCGCTATTTCTAGTTTTGGACCAAAAATGGCCGCTAAGAGGGGTTTGGGGGTCATTTCCGATTGGCTCCCCTTCTAAAAATGTTTTTTTATACATTGTCTACAAACCTACCAAGTTTCATGCTTTTATCACAAAATGCAGTTTCTTTTCCCGTAGCCCCCTTACTAAAAGTCTTTCTGGGTAAATGGACTATTCAACACAAAAAGAATTTTTCAAATCGAACCAGTAGTTCCTGAGATTAGCGCGTTCAAACAAACAAACAAACTCTACAGCTTTATATATTAGTAAAGATGGGTAACTCCACTGTACTTTGTGTTTTTAACTGATGCACAAGCATAGGGAAAGATTATTATTTAAATATATCGCCAAGCTTTCGGTCACCGTGTTTGCCGCAAACTTGGCAACATATCGCCAAGTTTGGCGGAAAAAATGATTTTCTTTTTTTCTTTTTTTTTGAATTTGGATTCAATTTGGAGCTATTGGCGATATTTTGTGAAAAATTCACTGAATCATGTTAAAATCGGCGATATTCAGAAAATGAATCATTGTAAAACATTTTTTTCTTCCTTTACTTCGTAAAAAGAAGTAAAAACGAATGCAGTTATCGTCAGGGGCGTCATTTCAAGTTTTTCCGGGGGGGGGGTCCAAACTCAATGCAATTTCATCGGAAAACATCAAAATCCAAGCCCACTTACATGTAAATACATTGATTTCTCAAAGTCAGGGGGGGGGGGGCAATCGACCCCCCCTGCCCCCTAAATGACGGGCCTGGTTATCATACCTCTTTCGCACACGGGGAAACTGGTGGACCAACTCTCATCCGGGCCACAGATGGCATAAGGAAGTCCGATGAGTTTATATCCGGGGTTGCAGTAGAAATTGAGGAGCGTTTGTCTACGAAAGCGAGTGTCAGTTATAGCTGGATCGCGTTCTTGTCCTTGTGAGTCACCGAGGACGACCTCACCGTTGGCCAGAGGACCTGGATTGGGACAGTACGAGTCGGATTCTAAAAGAAGAAACAAAGAAAGATTGTTATGAATCTGGAACAATTCCGAACTTTCTTTGACCGATGATTCCGATGTTGTGAAAACACAGGACATTTATTTACGATAATATTGCAACAAAGTCTTTAAAAATTGCTAAAAACATTCTAAGCAATTATGCAATCACTAGCTGATGTACCCGGCGTCGCACGGGTTTAAATACAACATGCCAAACCCAAGAAAAAAGATATGACTTTCAACTAAGCCCAGTAGAATCATATTTCTCAAAGGTATTTTTTTGTGACCATGCGGTAGATTTACTGGGTGTGGAGGAGAACGTGAAATCAAACTAAAATGCGTTATTTATTTTATCCATGTGATTTTGCCGAAAATCACTTTCCATTTTCTAACTGTTTCCAAAATCAATTATCTTTTTATTTGACCCGGTATCGATTATTGGCATAGATGAATGTAAAAATCCTAAAATGGCAATAAATTTCATACTTACTCCAGAGAATCCTTGATTTAAAATTTCATTATGATTATCTTACTACTATTATATATGCGAAAGGATGGATGGATGTATGTATGGATGTTTGTTTCTCTTTCACGCAAAAACTACTGAATGGATTTTGATGAAACTTTTACCATAATGTAGCTTACACATCAGAATAACACATAGGCTATAATTTATAACGATATTCAAAAAAGTTCGATCGGTAGCGCCTTTTTCATTCCAATTTAAGGTACATATTTCTCATAAATCAAAAGGCATTGCCCAAACTAATTCAGTATTTAGTGTATCATCTCAACTCCCTGTCGAAAGCTAAAATTGCGGGCATCATTTCTTCTTTCCACATTTAATGTTCGAGGCTTTTCTCAAGTCAAATCATGAAGGTTTTTTTTCCAGCTTCATGGGGAATATCCAGACTTTTACCATGATTTGTATTTAAAACGTTTTGTAGTCTTACTTGTGTAAGTAGAATAGTTATCCTTAAGCAATGTGTTTCTTAATGTGCATTGCTGCGTGAAAATATTATTTTTTTAGAATAAATTGTATTCCTTTATTAGTAAATTGTTCACTGTATTAATTATTTTCACAAGTTTCGTAAATTTGTCGGTCCTGCTTAATCGGGTAAGGGATAAACGAATAAATTATCCTGGAACTGGATATTTCCCATGCCATAGACGCAGTGCTAAAGAGTCCGCTTAATCGAATTCTCCGTTTAATCAAATAATATTTCTTGGAACCGACAGTATTCGTTTGAGCGGGGCCGACAGTATGTCTTTTAGAGTATCGGTAATGGAATCGCTTGAAGAGATTGGCAACTAATAAATGGATTGGGTTCATTATTTTCCAATTTAATGGAACTTTAAGTACAACTTTACGGTGTTTTTATAAATTTGTTTGCGCTGACTGGGCGATTGCTTACAGTTGGTCACTTAGAATCCAATCGAACAGGTATCTTGCCGAATTTGTTGCAAGAATATTATAATAACTAAGATTGTGGGTAATTTTTTCAACTGACGCCAGTTTTGGCGCCAAAGACTATGTAATAATACTTTACTTCTTACACGATATAACTAAAATAAAACGATTGTTGTCTGATATTTGTAGACTGCGCCAAAATCTTAATCATCGGGATAATACTCCCACACTTGTAGAAAAGTTCAGTTTTTTTTTTTTTTTTTTTTTTGTCGATTTCGTACGTAGTCATTAAAAAACTTTTAAAACTTACGTCAAAGCGTAAAGTAATCCGCATACGAAATTAATCAAACCCCAAAACTAAAATTACCATTAATTTGTGTTTTTCGCACAAATAATTGTCAAATGCTCCCTACTAATTTCGAAATACTTAGGACAAAAACTTTTAGCGTCATTTCATGGTCAGCAATATTTTCTCAGCATTAATTGACAATTTTTCTTTGACAAAAAATACTGACTTAATAATTCTTTTGCCTCTTTTCATAAAGTAGGGAGGGGAGCAAAATTATCCTAGGTATCCCAAAACAGTTACCGCAAATTTAGCGACATTTTAAATCGTCAAAGCGGTATGTTTTGAGTTCTTTTAGTTTAGGGGAAAAAAGGCGATTTTAAATTGTTTCTCAATAATTTTACTGGCCCAGGCAATGCCGGGTATTTTTGCTTGTTATTAATATTGTTGTAGCTAGGCAACAAATTTTTGCCACAATGGATTGAAAATCTAATCATTTAATGGAGAACTTTCATGAGATTTACTGTTTTCCGTAATAACTTTTTTCAACTAAGTTTTTTAGAAATAAATTATAGCCTATCCTGATTCCTGTTAATGTAGCTCTCTACGGTGAAAAAATGGTTAAAATCGGTCCAGTAGTTTTGAAGATTACCCCGGACATACATTCAAAAGTTGTCATTTATGTATATAGATTAAATATCGTACCCTTAACGGTACATTACAGATTTAAATCCAAATACGCGACAACACTGAGTCAAAATCACTGCCCTAAGAGAAAACACAGCTAAACACGTTTACAGGAAGTGAAAAAAAAAAAAAAAAATACGAGACTAAACTAGACAGCAACTTTAGTTGACACTGAACGTCACTAAGGGCGGAGCCAATAAGAGCTCACAAGCAGTCAGCGATCTCCTCTCATTCGCCAGGTAGGCTGTGACGTTTTATCTAGCTCGTTTTTCATACGCTACCGTCACGATGTTGTCAAGAAGCGTTGTAGTGTAGAATAACTGAATGCTTTGTTGATGTCCAATTGACAGAGCGTTGTCGCATTTTCCCATTTAAGAACGCCTATTCCACTACTAATGGTACAGGGGTTCATCCCTTCATAATAATGGCACTTGGAGATACCAAATGCATATCACCGTTCGAAACGTCGTCAAATGTCACCAAGCTTAGCGAAATTTGGCGATTTCTGACAAAAAATAAGCTGCCAAAAATAGCGCCGATTTCGGCGATATTTCTTAAATTTCTCACCAATCCCATTCACGTGTTGTTAAATGATGCACATCAGACAAAGTTAACATACAGCTAAAGTTACAAGAACTACGATAATTTTGGTTGAAAGTTAATGAAATAATTGCAAAATTAAAATTAAAAAAAAAGTACAAATAAAAAATCATAACATTTTACCAAATTTGTAACATGATGTGTTGGCCACCAAATACGATTCATCCGGATTGAGAGATTCAGACTACATTAACCCATTAATGCCTAACGTCCCTTTTTAGGGACGGTCCAAAAAAGAGTCTGAATTTCCCCAAAATGAACATTACAACCAAATAATAGTGTTCAATGAGTACTTTGGTGTTGTTTCAATTCGTTATTAACAGATTGCAGCACATAGCCATTGTAAAGTGTGTTCTGCAACTTTTCTTTTAATATGATCTTTATCAAAAATGACATCGTTCACAATCTCAAGAACAAAAGCCAAGTTTTCAAAGTTATTCTCAGCTTCCCAGTTTATGTTCATTGCTGATTTTATTTCTTCTTATAAAATGTCTTTTTAAATATTATATCTTTGGCAGAAAAAAAATTAGTCAAAAAAGTATTTACCCTCTGGGGTTCATCGTAACTTTTAAGGGACGATTTTTCTTTACTTAATAAAACAATTATTTTTTACATAATATTTTTTAAAGTTATTTTTCCTGTCCATTAAACACTGTTTGTAACCAGTATACAAAATATCTTTGGGGGAAAAAAGTCAGGCATAAATGGGTTAATCTGCACTTTTTAGCAAATTGAGGTATTGTCCCCAGGTGGTTCTTCGTCTCTTATTTTGCCTAAATGCAATGCTTTATAGTGATTTGAGAAGGAGAAATATTTTAGAAAAAAAATCTGAAAAAGTACATCCCGAATCAAATACATGGAGGTCCAAAATTTTAACAGCGCTATCTCCATTTGACAGCGTCTGCACACTGTTAAAACTACAGGTTGCACAATTCACCTTTAAGGGTGAACTCCCTGAGGGGCTGACTCCCTATGGCACCCTTGAAAGTGCCACTTGGTACCCTATGGGTGTCATGGCACCCAATGGCAATCTGAGGAGCCAAATGGACCTTGAAGGGTGCCATGAGGAGTCAAGCTACAACTTTACACCCGTAAAGGTGAATTGTGCAACCTGCACTGTAAAAAAATTCGGAAACGTTTCTGAAAATAAGAGAAACGTTTCTGAATATACCGGAAACATCCGTTTGAAATCACTTTTCCGAAATAGTCGGAAACGTTTCCGAATATACAAAATACCTGAGAGGAAGTTGCGTAGTTCGATGCGCAACAAGCAAAATTGAGGTTTGGGAGAAGATTGAAACCGGAAAGGGCGCCATATTAGTTGGTTCGCATTTCAGCTCGTGTATATTTAATCTTGCTCGGTATAAAATCGGATATGACGGGAACTGCTAATCCGTGAGGAATTTAACACAAGCGAGGAATGTACGAATGGTGTTTGCTTCGTTTTGGTGACATATAAAATTAATACGAAAACTAAATCTTCAATGCGCACTTCAACGGGATTATCAGAGTGTGTAACACGTATAGATTATTTGGGACGTGGGAAGACGGGGGGGTAATGGCCCCCCTGAGATTTTAAATTTACTGCTTTTTGTTATGCATTTCTGCTTGTATTTTGATGATTTTTTCTACAATATCCATCGAGCGCATACCTTTTGCCCCCCCCCCCCCCACCCGCCCAAAAACTTTGAAATAGTGGGCTAGTTTATATTGTTCAATGAATAAATGATATGAAAATATCGTTCCAGACTAAAGTAGCACCTGTTATTATTCCAACGTGTCACTATTCTTGATTATTAATATAGATACATTTATTTGCTGTTATATGCTTTTAGAACGTCAATATTACATACTTTCGAATTCACTGAAATATTTAACAAACAACTGGTGGACTAAAAAAGTAATAAAATTCATAAATAATAAACATTTTGTATTTTTACACAATTATAGAAGTATTTCATTGAATTATTTTTTGTTTACTTTTTCAAATGAAATATTACTAATCTCAGCGGTAAGAAAAAAAAAACCGAATCATTACAATTCAGATGTGTATAAAAAAAAGAGTTGCAGAAAAAAGGATTCCGAAACATTCGAAAACATTTCTGAAAATTTTTCTGAAATAGAGAAAAAAATCTAAGATCTGAAAATCTGAGATTTCTGAAATACTGAGAAAGCTTTCTGAAATACTCAGAAACCTTTTTGAATATTTCATGAACCGCAGCTGCCTGAAATACTCGAAAATAACAGAAAGGGTCTTCCGACATACTCAGAAAGGTTTCTGAAAATAACGGAATCCGACATACTCAGAAACGTTTTTGAAAATAACAGAAAGTGGATTCCGATTTTCTCAGAAACGTTTCTGAAAACAACAGAAAGGGGATTCCGTCATACTCAGAAACGTTTCTGAAAATTTCAGAGATTTCTGAAATACTGAGAAAGCTTTCTGAAACACTCAGAAACCTTTCTGAATATTTCATGAACCGCAGCTGCCTAAAATACTCGAAAATAACCGAAAGGGGCTTCCGACATACTCAGAAAGGTTTCTGAAAATAACGGAAAGAGGTTTCCGACATACTCAGAAATGTTTTTGAAAATAACAGAAAGAGGATTCCGATATACTCAGAATCGTTTCTGAAAATAACAGAAAGAGGATTCCGACATACTCAGAAACGTTTCTGAAAATAACATGAACCGCAGCTGCCCGAAATACTCAGAAACGTTTTCGGATTTTTTTACAGTGTGTAGTTTTTACAGTGAACTGTAAAAACAACAGTCTGATACTGGCATTAGAGGTTCCAGTTTAAAATTGTAAAATGCACTGTAATGAACCGTGAAACTGGCAATTTTAATTTACTACTGCAAAATTAGCAATTTTTTCAGTTCACTGCAATGTGACTGTAAAATTAGCTGTATTGTACGGTAAAAACAGCATCTTTTTTTTTTTTTTTTTTTTACACTGAAGCTAAATTGCACTTGTATGGTACACCGCAAAAACAGGAATTGCTGTTTTTACAAAATAATATACAAATAATAATAGTAAATAAACAGCATTATGATGGCAGCAGAGGTTCCATTTTAAGATTATAAAATGCACTGTAATATAAACTGTGAAACTAGCATTTTTAACAGTTTACCACTGTAAAATTAGCAATTTTTCCAGTTTATTACTGTGAATTAGCTGTATTATACTGTAAAAACATCATCTATTTTTTTTACACTGCAGCTAAATCGCACTTCCACTGTATTGTTCTCAAAAGTAGTCATGTATCAGCATACATTCTATCAACACATTTATGAATGCTTCAGAGCACCAAAAGTATCAGATTCTGAACTGGATTCCAGAAGCTTACACACCTCTTTCGCAGACGGGGAAACTGGTGGACCAGCTCTCATCCGGTCCGGAGATGGCATAAGGAAGTCCGATGAGTTTATATCCGGCGTTGCAGTAAAAATTGAGGCCGCGTTTCTCTGCTGAAGCGGGTGTCCGTTATGGATGGATCGCGTCCTTGTCCTTGTGAGCCACCGAGGACGACCTCACCGTTGGCGAGAGGACCTGGATTGGGACAGTACGAGTCGGATTCTGGAAAAAGAAATAAACAAATGTTTATGGGTTGGTCATCAAGTACAAAGAAAGAAAGATTAAGGTACTTACGTATTAACTCACTCGCAGCTTTCAGATTAGGCGTTTGAAATATATTTGGCGGTTTTAGATAACTGCTAGCGAATGCGATCAACAACTGCCAAATAAGCCGCCAAATCCGTTTCAACTGCCAAAAATGTAGCTGCTGTTGAGTTAATATGTAAGTACCAAGATTAATACTGCCGTGGGCAGGTAAACGGCAGTATCTGCAAAAATGAGTTTTCGAGATATTTAAAGAAACGCGTTTTTGATTTCCCACAAACATCTATGAAACATTGAACTTCGAACATAGGCGATACTATATTGTAACGAGTCCGTTGCACCTTCAACTTTCTTCAAATGAGCATTCCAATCTTGAGGAAGTAACTATAAATTTATTTACAAGTATTTACACTATTTACAATAAGAGCAGAAAACAATTGCTAAACATCAGCAATTAGGCAACAAACAGTACACTGTACTCTCAACAGTAACTCAGCACCACGTATCTAACGTGAACAGTAATTAAGCAATTACAAAAGCAAAACAACCATCCGCCCAAGCGAACGAAAACGAGCATCTCAGAAAACCCATCTGAGAAAAACTGACTGACTTGTGTTCAAGGCCAGCTATTTATACACGGAAAGAATTCCCGACAACTTTCTAGTAATATCTGGAATATTCCAAATCATTCATAACTTTAAACAATTCATTCAAGAAAACGTTAGAAATAAAAAGAAAAACACCACTCCGAGCGAAAATTTCTTCACGCTTATTAAAGTTAGGGCAAGTGTAAAAACTACAAAGTGTTACGGGGCCGGTATACAAGTGATAAAAGTGATATCTTCAGATACTTTTGCAACATGACGTCAGATAAAACCAAAACTAATGAAAATGATGCAAGGCAGGAAAAACAACAACTATTTACAAGATTTGTAACATTGCCCCCTTCCCAAGGACTGCACGTCCCGGGCAGTACAATCCCCAGAAAGAGAGCAAGGGAAAACTTACAGATACACACATTACATGATGACCAATCATAAACATGATAAACAATAACAATGAGAACATGAAAGAAATAATAACATTGATAAAGTCATATTACAGTCAATTAAAGGCAAAAGTTATTTACAAAATTTACAAACAAATTACCATGGTAGCTTTAGATTTATTTTACGAACTATGGCCATAGTATGGGGCTAGCCGATCATAATGTACAACTCTGGGTTTTGAATGTGATGACTTCTGGATCCTCACTACGACGTCGTTCAGCCGGTGGAGAACTGTGTAAGGTCCATCCCAATGCGACTGCAATTTGGGTGACAGACCTTTACGTCGGATGGGATTCCATAGCCATACTTTGTCACCTTCTTGAAAGTCATGACCAGTGGACCTTGTGTCGTATCGGGTCTTCATCTTCTCCGTCGCGATGTTGATTCGCTCCCGTGCGAAGTGATGAACGTCCTCCAACCGGGCCTGGAGATCCTGGACGTATTCCTCAGGCGATGAAGGCGCATCTGGAGGGAGACCGAAGACGAGATCACAAGGTAGCCGAAGCTCTCGGCCGAAGAGCATCTGTGATGGGGAATATCCGGTGGTCTCGTGGACAGCACTGCGGTAGGCCAGCAGGAACAGAGGCAGTTTCTTGTCCCAATCCTGTTGATTTTTGGAGACCATAAGCGAGAGATTATTAAGGATTGTCCTGTTGAATCTCTCCACCATGCCGTCCGATTGTGGGTGTAGTGGTGTCGTTCGAGTTTTCTCAATTTTGAGGATATCACATAGGCCCTTAAACACAGCAGAGATGAAGTTTCTTCCCTGATCGGAATGGATCTGCAAAGGTGTCCCATATCTCGAGATCCAATGCTGGACTAGAGTCTCTGCTACAGTGGTAGCTTCTTGATCCGGAATGGAATATGCTTCGGGCCATTTGGTGAAATAGTCAATGGAAACGAGGATGTATTTGTTCCCATCAGTAGTTTTCGGTAGAGGACCAAGAATGTCGATCCCGATTCGTTCGAAAGGAGCTCCTACGTTGTAAAGATGTAGTTTCCCGCGGCTTCTTCTCTTCGGTCCTTTACGGGCAGCACAGGCGTCACAAGAATGACACCACTTCTCCACGTCATCCTTCGCCTTGCTCCAGAAGAAGCGCTCTCGAACCTTGTGGAGGGTCTTCACGATACCAAAGTGTCCTCCAGTCGGACTACTGTGCAATTCCTTTAGAACGTCTGGAATTCTTGATCTGGGAAGGAGTAACTGCCATTTAAATGCTTTACCATCGTCAGATTCCCATTTCCGATACAGGACGCCATTTCG